>CAMOHE010045726.1:23641-37294 GCA_946598075.1 Artocarpus hirsutus | reverse complement strand
TTTTTTTTTTTTTTTTTGCTTTCTCTCTCAGATCTTGTTTGGGTTCTCTAGAATCAAATCAACATATTCTTTTTGAAATCTATTTTAACATATTGATGATCAACTAGAAGACAAATTTGGGGAAGACCCACAAAATAAAAATCTATGAAATGGCATTCAATGCTAAGCAGAACACTGATTATTTCTTGAGCTTGTAATTTCGGCGAAGCTTAAGCCTGATAAGTCGCCGTTCTCGAGTCGCTTGTCTTAATATTAAATTAATTACGTTAGTTTTGGGATCCTCGGCGCCAGGAAAAGTACGTCACCAGATAAAATTCCACGGCTACCCGTGGTTGTCTATTTAATTACAGTAATGCCATCATTCCGAAAATTAGACCCGCCTAGTTTTGTAGCGGCCCAAAAAAAACACACATAAAATAATAAAAAAAAAAAACTTTGAGAGTTTGATAGCTTCGAAAGGAGAACTTAAACCCTAATGTTATGTAAAATATCAGATACATTACAAATTATGTATTTCACGTGCCAATTTTAAGATGAACAAATCATGACTTATGCTTTACATTTTGACTGATACTACTCATCATAATTTTTCAAATCAAAAATTGTTGTCATATTTTAAAGCATACAATATTCTAACGGAAATTTTCTATCTGTTGAAATTAAGAAATAATTGATGCAAGAATCAAGTGATAGGAAATAAATTTGACATGGAGAAATATCTTAGATCCAATATATACCAAAAGAAAGCTTTCCGAAATAGCAAAAGGGTTCCTAAATAATGGATGTAAGTCGAAACAATGTAACAGATAGTAAATCATAAGTCTAAAAAGTTTAGCATTTTAATAATGGAACTTATTTAATTGGAATTAAGATGATCTCAATGAACCATAAGGTATTCCTTTTGATATCACATT
This sequence comes from Artocarpus hirsutus, assembly GCA_946598075.1. Lineage (NCBI taxonomy): Eukaryota > Viridiplantae > Streptophyta > Magnoliopsida > Rosales > Moraceae > Artocarpus > Artocarpus hirsutus. The sequence goes on along the minus strand of CAMOHE010045726.1, from coordinate 36,380 downwards.
GATCATTGACGCTTTAACACTACATTTTTTCAAGTTAACAAATCTATAGCTTAGACTTTTGCATATTATTACAAAAGAACTAGGATAATTTTACATAATAATTTATGAACAAGAACAAAATTCACTTATAGTAGTTGTTGTACCACTGCCAAGTTGTGCAAGTTGACTATGGGTGGTTTCCTACCACATGCATTCTTGTTGGTATAGAGCAAGATACTTTTAGGGTATTTGAAAGAGTAGTTCAAACCAATAGTTTAAAATGTGAGCAGTATAAAGCTCTTATATGCTACAGTGAAAAAGCTGCAATGTAAATCTCTCATATGCTACAGTTCTCAAACCTAGACTGATGGTTTAAACTATTCTGTCAAACACCCTATTTGTAAATGCCATCAAGACAAGACGGTAGCCAAGCAAGGGGAGATGAACTCAATTGAGGTCAATGGTCGACCTATGAGGAGAGACAAACTAAGTTTTGAGGTCAAGCTAGGAGGAGAGGTGATGATATAATGGGAAGGCGATTACATTCCTTCTCTACTGGTTTATTCCTCATCTGAGATAAGATTGATCTCCTATTCAAATTGTAGAGTTAAACAAGGAGAGACAAGTATCAAAATCTCTAAAACAATGGAATTGTCTCCAAAATTTCCTGATATTCAAATCAAACTGTGGGATAAGTAGAAGCTCTAAGATTAGTTGAATCAAGGATAATCCAAATGAAGTAATTAAAGGATTATTTATTTATTAACTAAAAATTTTGTATCTAATAAAAGGCTATAACAGGAAGCTATCCTCCATGCAAAAAAAAAAAATTACTTAATTTTATTTTATACTTTCTCAAGTATAAAATGCCTTCCAATTATTAACTAGTGAATCGTTCCAAAACATTATTGTAGACATAATTCTCATATTGAGAATTAGTGGCACAATTTTTTTTATATTTTTACTTCCCTGATTTATTTACTATTTATATATGAGAGATCAACCTTTTTTGAGTTCTTCATATTTGGTGATTTTTCATCATCCAGTTTATTATAATTTTACACTAATTTCACCTTGTTAAAAAATAAATAACCATTAATCAATTAACAACATATAACATCTTCCAAAGGAAAAAAAAAACAGACACTCACACACCCATTTCCTTTTGAAATTTCAAGCCCGCAAAGTTTCCAATTCCAAATTCCACATAAAAAGTTAAAAATCGCCACCCATGTCTTATGACACGCCTCAAATCTCCCAATCTCAAGTAAAAAGGTTGAGAGAAGGCTGATGGTACACCTTTAAATAACCCAAAAGTCGAGGGGTAAATTAGTAATCGAAACCCTTTATATGTGCAACCCAACAAATTCCAATTCCAATTCCATCTCCATTTCAATAAAGCTCCTTGCCCACCATACAAGAACATGGTTGGGCCATCCAATCTAAAACCAAAACCTCTTCTCTTTTAAATTTTTGAAATCTCACTCTTTTTTCTTCATCTACTTCATCCTCTTCTTCCTCGTCAATGAAGCTCAAGACCCTTATCCAAACCCTTCTTTTCTCCCGCGTGCGCCGGCTCGTCCGGTCGCTGTCCGCCGCCAAATCCAAGGCCGTGTCGGCCCTCGTACACAGCCAGACACTGCAGGTTATTTGCACGACCAAAAAGAACAGAAACAGGAATAATATTATTAATAAGTACAACAAGAAGAACAACAAGATCTTCTTCGGCTCCTTCAGGCTTCACTACAACTGGTGCTCTTCCAAAAACTCCCACGTCTTGCCGGTGCCGGATCCGGTCTACGACTGCTTGCCGGAGACGACGACGGCGACCCATTTTTACTACGACTCCACTTGGAACTCCGTGATTCCGACGGGACAGTACGGCGCCGAGATTGATCAGTACGGCGGACCTGAGTCTCAGCTTTATGGCTACCTTCAATGGCTAGAGGAGAAGCAGAAGGTGGTCGATAAGAACGGTGATACTGCTGCAGGTGATCATGATCATGATCATGATGGTGATGCGGATGGGGATCAGACGGTTGAGCTTGATGATATTGATAAATTGGCTGATATGTTCATTGCCAGCTGTCATGCCAAGTTTATATTGGAGAAGCAAGAGTCTGCTAGGAGGTTCAAGGAAATGTTGGAGAGAAGTGCTTAATTTCATTTTTCTTTTTTTTTTTGTTTTTTAATTTTTATTTCTAGACTTTCCTCTCAAGTAAAATCCTCTTCTTCTCTTATGTGTAAAAAGAAAGAAAAAGAGGATAGAATGGGTGAAAAGAGATTAGAATGGGTGGTGGAGTGAGGAAAGTGTAGTGATTGGATGGATAATGAATGGAAAGAGTGAGGTTTTTTTTTTTTTTTTTTGTTGCCCTTTTTTACCCCCTGATATGATCATCTCTCTTTTGGGTCATTTTTTGTATTTTGGTTTTTATTATTGATGTCTCTTTTTTCGGCTTTTGGTATTCGAAATGTGGTGGGGGTTTTTTGGGGCTGGGAGGATGGGTTCATGGTTAATCATGACTCATGAGGGTGGTCCGTTTCCTTGGTATTTGTGCAATTGTTCTTATAAAAGTGGTCAGTGGTAGTTGTGAATAATAGATCCTTTGTTGAGGTTTTCTTGGTCATATAGTTTTGAAATCCTTTATCTTGAATTTCAGTCACTTTTTTCACCAGGAAAAAAAAAAAAAGAAATAGAGAGAGAGGGAGAGAATATTACTAGTACTCATTACTCTAAGCCAAGAAGACCTAGAAAATATGAGCAACTCATGTATATATTTGTCCTCAAATTTCAACAAAATCGTACACTAGTCTCTCTCTCTCTCCTTCTCCATCTCTCTCTCTATCTCTTCGTCTTAGCAGTAATAATACACAGTTTTGATAAAAAGAAAGAACGGTGCAAACAGATACAAACGACGGTCAAGATTGAAGCTGAAGATATATCCATATCCTCATGAACAGTCGTCAAAAATTGGATGGTTGATGACAAAAAAATCATGTGGAAAAGCAAGCGAAAAAAAAATGCATTTTCTCGGATACTAATCATAAAACAAGAAAATGTTAAAAAGGGTGGTGCACATGCATGCAAAACCCCAATATTGAATTTTCCATATGCGGCCAAGTGATTTTTAAAATTTTGTGTTTCATGGGCCACTCAAGATTAATATTAAAACTTTGGGGGACAGCTTGTCATATATTTGGGGTGCCGTCGCTTTAGTTGGTATTCTTTTGTGGACTTCTAATCAATCAATTGGATAGTTTTAATCCATCAATTCCAAAAAAGATATATCGGTGCGAAAATTCCTATTTTTCTAGGATATGTACACAGTTATCCACATATAGTGTTGGTTCATCATTTCAATTTTTACTTATCAGTTTTAACTATAAATAATATATAAAACTCTCAAAATATATAATAAAAAACAAGAAATTATTACACTTTCACAGATTACAGTTTTTAAACTTAAAACTTCAGTTACAACTGAGTGCCAAACAACTTAATAGTTCCGAACTACTGATCACTTTTCTTTTAAAAATGTAATTACCTTCTAAATTAGAAAAGTACAAACACTAACTCAAACGCAAAAGACATGGGTGGAACTACATAAGGAATAGGGTTAGCGACTACCTCCTAAACTTTTTGTTTCTTATAATTTTGTGTGTGAAATTTTATAAAAATTATTTTTTGCACTCTTCTTATTTTAAAATCAATTTTCTCACTCACCTCATTAGTCCAGTCATACATCTACCCCTCTCACTAATGTTTCTGGCTTTGTCTTACCAATAAGCTTGATTGAAATGCTCAAAAGAGTAATCCGCATATCAAGTTCTAATAAACATTATTAATCAGCACACAAATGACTTGTTTAAACAGACCACCGTGTGGGTGGATAACTACTAAACACATTTTGGTCTAGCGGTTTTATTAAGAAAAGCCCTTAATCATTTTGGTAATTAATTGTCACAATGTCTGATTATTATAATTATTTTGGTTGTGATCATTATGTGGAAAATTGTACTGAGATTTAGACCCTAATGTGGACTTGGTCAATACACATCATCTCAGTGGTACCAACTGCCAACCCAATCTCCAAAGTTCTTTGTCTAAGTTAACCTCCTACTCTCCTAGACATGTGCCGTACAGTATGGATCCCAACCTTAGGTTTCACCTTGAATTTAGAAAAAGCTATGAATTTCTTCGGCAAACAAAAACAAAATACAAGAGAACTGACTCATAATTAGGACAAAGATCGATGCATATTTAGAATCCAACTACCATATAGGATCCTAATGTTTTTTCAAGCTTTGGTACCTTATAATAATATATAATAACAAATAATAATTATAAAAAGATTTGAAACGTAATATAATAACAAATAATAATTATAAAAGGATTTGAAACGTTAAAATTTTTGGTTGTTGAGTTGCTCAAAATAAAAAAAAAATTCAAATTTTAATTGTCTAAATTAATTTATAGACGGTCTAAGAATATAGTTGAAGATGGTTTAAATTAAAATTGGTTTGATGTTTAAAAATTATGAGAGAAAACATTATAATAAAATTGGTTTAAACCACAAATTTATAGTTTAAGCTTAATACCCAAATGCCTTATTATATGTTATCTAATGTACAATAAGTTGGAAAAAAAGACTAGTTCTACCGCGCATTAGATAATTCACCATTGTGGACAAGAAAATATGCTTTCTTTTTGATAAAAATTACATATTATTTCACCTTTTTAATTTCTTGACTTTACAAATATAAAGTACTCTTATTACACAAGATGCATTAATGCTAGGTTTGTGCTAGTCACAATCATGAGTGTTATAACCGTCACATTACATACCAATCATTTTTAGAGATAAATGTGGCACTTACTTTCACGATTTGTTGAGATATATAAAATTAAGGTCTTCACGTTAACAAGTTAACTCATTATCTAAAATATGCAGTATTGCTAGCTCACCTCATTAATTTGCCTTTTTTACACTTATGGTGATTTCCTCATTTTGAGCTTTATGACTTGGTCATCATCAGGATGACGATAGATATCGATCAGTCATCTAACTATGTATAAATAGAATCCTGAATAACTTGTACAATTTCTTATATATATATATATATATATATATAATCCTCCGAAAGAAGGTGACATCAAAAGTTGTCTTGTGACTGTTATGTATCTACCATTAAACGTAAGAATACTCTTTTCTCTAAATACATTTTCTGATTTCCTTTGAGGGTTTGTTTTGCCTTTTTTTTTTTTTTTCTTTTGGAATATGCTAATATTTACATCAAAAGAACCTGCCGTAGCTTTCCTTCTGCCCGTTAATTAAAAAAAGAATATATGTTCATATAGATAAGCATACCTAAAATAAATTACTTTCGCAGTTAAAAAAAAATAACAAATTACTCATATTTCATATATTTGCATATGAGAGAAATCTTCGACGAAATCTCATGCACCCAGCAAACACATGCACATGACGACAAAAAAGCAGCGTAGACTTAGTCATATGCAAAGGGGTTCTTTCTTCGACCTGTTCGGACATTGATTTATTAGTTTACTGACTACTAGTCTTCGCTACGTATATGTATATGTCAGAGAAGGGAAATTATTGCTAAAAGCACCGATCTCATGAACCTTGTTGATACACACATATATATATATATATATATATATATAAAATACAGCACAGTGCATTAATTAAAATGTAACTTGTATACGTAATTTAGAAGCCAAAAAAAAATGGAGCTAAACAGAATCTGGCCGATATTTCAGCTTCTGCGCTAGATTCGAGTCTCAATTATGTGTCCCACATGAGATTTTGATTAATAAGATGCCTATGAGACATAGTTTGACCTATTACAAACGTTAAACATATCATTAATATTTAACGTTATTATAGTTTTAATTCCCTGGACAGCCACTTTATTGGACCCATTGCAAAAGGACGTTGGAGAATATTGGATTACCAACTTAATTGTACAATTATGGCACTACTAAATCTACAAACTAGCCCTACCAAAATAACTTATTTGGCTCAACCTAGTTTGAGTTCTAACTTGATTGTTAAAATTTTTAGCCCCCACCAACCCCAACCGAAAAAAAAAAAAAGAACTTATTTGTTAAAATGATTCTAATTGAAAATTATCATTTCTAAGCAATAATAAACTCGAATGAAATAATCAGCATGAATTAAATTTTTATATAACATACAAGTACACTATAAAAAATTAAACTTTTAATCACAATAGTTTTTAGCAAAATTTTAATATTGTGGCTAATGTGCATTTAGTCATAAACTTTTAATTTTTGTTGTGATTAAAACTTTTAGTCACGTAGTTTTTAGTTAATATTTTTTTTATTTAAACCCCTATGGCTAAAAGTTTTAATCACAATAAAAATTAAACTAAAGTTTGTGACTAATTACGCATTAGTCACAACATTTTGTTATAACAAAAAGTTTTACTAAAAATTGTTGTGATTAAAAGTCAAGTTTTTTTGTAAAGTTACAAACTATTAGATGTGATTTTTTTCCTTTGTAGCTCATGAACATTAGAGAAAATTAAAAAAAAAAATAGCTAAACGTTTCTGAAAATCGGCTTGGCTCTGGCTCAATTCAATTCACAAGGTCTATTAAGCCAGCAAGATATGGATTTTTTATAGTACTTAAGAAAATAATTCATAAATTTCTTTTTTTTTTTATAGTACTAAGTCTGATTACTAACAGTAACATCATTTCTAATTTAAGTAATTACTGTACATATTACCAAAATAATCTGACAAGTGACATGAACGAAAAATATCAAAATTACTGTTATTCATGAAAAACTTTTTTGTATTGCTATATTGAAAAATAACCCTTAGTTAAATTGGAGTATATATTGAAGAAAGGTGCGGAAGTAGATCATTGAGTCTCTAGCTAAGACTTGGTCAAGCATGCAATGCTTTTGGTGCAGAGGATTTTCAAGTGAGTCCCATAATGACAGTGGGCAAAGGCATCAAAGAAGCTTCTTTAATATTGTTCTTTTTTTCTTTATTCCAAAACCTCTTTATTTAGGTACTTTTCATATCAAACTTATATATATATATATATATATATATATATATGAATATAAGAGAATAAGAGAGAGAATGTGAGGCACAGAGTTGTCACTAAGCTTTAGCAGGGCCATGTTGGTTCCCTTGGTCTCCTGCAAATTCCTCACATAAATAAGTCATGACTGTCTTTACAACAAAAGTGCCTGCCTGGAACTTCTTGGGATTTTATTCCTATATATATATTTTTGGATTAGCAACAGTACAATCTATAAAGTAATGTTATTTCTAAAGATGCTTAAATGTACAATCATTTTGAACAGTCGAATTTTTGTCTAATCACATATTAATAATAAGAAGATTATGTAGATGTTAGTTTTTCGTATCTATCATTTTGGTACTTCTGTGTACCAATAATCTTGTAGGTGTAATTGAAAAAAAAAAAGTATTTTAAGACCATTTTTTGGGAAATGAAATATTTCTATGCTTTAAGTGTAAAATCATAATTGCAAGGGGAAAACAACATAAGATATGCAAAAACAAAAACAACAAACCCCAAAAAGAGTCAAATTTAAGACTCCGTACTTTTTCTTTTTTTTGGGTTTTTGTAGAACTTTGTACTTTTATGTTTTTAAGCATATTTTATGCCATGTATGGCAATTGTGGTTCTCACCACAATCTCAGTTATAAACAGTAAAAAGTTCTCATATGCTACAGTAACAATAAAAAAAATTGCTACAGTAAAAAGTTCTAACATGCTACAGTAAAAAGTGATTCCTACCACTCTTCCAAATACCCACTTAGACTAAAAAGGAAATTTTAGATCCCAAAAAATAACCTTGTAATTATCTTAGATGATATGAGCTTTTGTGATAATCACTTACGAAAGTGCCAACTTAATGAAGTCGAAAACCACACGGTACAATACTTTTCCTTGCTAATAAGATGATTAAGTTAATTAAAGGCCTCACTTACGAAAGTGCCAACTTAATAAAGTCAAAAACTACACGGTACAATACTTTTCCTTGCTAATAAGATGATTAAGTTAATTAAAGGCCTCACTTACGAAAGTGCCAGCTAATTCAAGTCAAAAACTACACGGTACAATACTTTTCCTTGCTAATAAGATGATTAAAAGTTAATTAAAAGCCTAACTTCCCATGTGGGACAAACCAAAACAGTTCTCACGTGACGCTCAAGGTGTGTAAGAGATTAATTAGAACCAGAAGTTTCACCTAAATCAAAGATAAATTATTTTAGTACAACTTTCTATATTTTAGTACCCTACTTATGGTCTTATACTACGGTTTAAAAAAAAAAAAAAAGAAGACCATCTTTGCCGTGGTGGGTAGAAGTAACATCACCTACTAAACCATTGTCGTCCAATAAAATTACAATTTTTTTTTATTTAATACATAATAAAATAACAAAACAATTAGTCTAGCCAGATAATAGCAGCAAATGCTGTCCAAGAAAGTGAAATGGGCCGATAGTGAATTTGATAATGAAATTAAACAATATTATTTTGGCATGTGATCCAAATCTACAATGTATCCGAGTTGTACTCATTTAACGAAAGATTATTATAAGTCAATTTGTGCTTAAGTCTCCCCTCCGCACGGCGATAGGCTTTGCATGTAGTCTGATTTAATAATGCCATGTGGGAAAGATATTTGTCGTTTGGACCCCTTTGCATGTGTACACACACATAAATATTATATATATGAGTCAACGTTGTAGCTGATAAAGCCAGCTTCAACTGTCTAAGACCGTACAGATTTGTTGATCAATTATTATTATTTCACTTTTTTTTTTTCAAGAATTCTTATGATTTTTGGCTATTATATGGCTATTGTGATATCTAAATAGTTGGTTTGAATCATCGGTTCGAACTTGAAATGATATAGCTAAATTTTATACGAAAAAAGAGTATAAGAAAGTTATTTCGAATAAAAAAATTTTGAATCGATAAATCAAACATCATGCATTGTGTGCAGGACTAAGACGAGACGTCGTTTATTATTATTATTATTTTTCCTTATTTGCCAAAGGCCGGATGTCGTTAAGATTAAACCATAAGGAAGTAAACCTTAAACACCATTTGGTCGTTTTGCTCCGGTGTCGTTTTAAGCGAGCAAACGACATGGTCGTAAATTTAAAAGACGTAAATTATTGAGAAAAACGACATCTTGTTTTACCACGGACGCTCTTTCGTGGTTCACGGAAAAACGTCAAGTGTCCTGAAAGCCAAGTTGTTTCGTCCACTTGTTGTCTTTTCTTAGGTAAAACGTCTTGCCGTTCTTTATCGAAAGAGAAACGACATGCACTAATCATTTTGGTGCAAATCTCTGTAGTATAACTTCATTCGGTTTTTAGACAACACATTGCACGTTGTGGTCAGTCCTTGTCGTTCTGTGAAAAAATGACATTTCGTTTAGTCAAAAAAACTGTATGCGCTATGTCGTTGTCTTTCCTTTCTATGCAAGACAACATTGCCGTTTCTATTCAAGTAAAAACGACAATTTCTTCATTTTAACAAACGCGGCGTGTCATTTTTTTGGGTTTTCCCAAAAAATGGAATGTCGTATTGATGTATATGAATGTCGTTTTCTAAAGGAAACTATTGATCATTTCAAAATCTAAATGATAAACAGATACGTGCTAATTGTGACGCCTGCTATTTTAATGCGAATGATTTTGTAAAATTTAATGTATAAAATATAGCAATTTAAAATTTTGGTTGCATTTAAAATTACTAAATTGTTCTTAGATGTTCCATCTATTTACGAAACTGTAACTTTGGCATTTTCTTACAAAAGTCTCCGGTGAAGACATGAAGAATCCTTCTCCAACTACTTCTTTGTTCACTTCTTTTAAATTTCTCCCGTAACCTACCTACCATTTAACACCAAAAATTTACCTGCTATGTCCCCTAAATAATTTTTCCTTCTTTTATTTAGCTCTTTTCTTCTTTCTTCTCACACTTCTCTCTCTCATTTTGACACAAAGCTAAGAGAAAAATTAAAGAAAAGCTCAAGCTACACTCAAGGTTTCTAAACTAATTTCTCTCTAAAACTCTACAAACAATCACTCACAACTCAAGGATTGAGGAGGCTTGGATGTTTCAAGATCAAACTCTACTTTTGAGCTAAGTTTTGAGGTTGGATTTCTAAACCTTAACTTTGCTTTTAAGATGTGTTTTTGGTATGAAAATTGTGAAAAACATGTTGTAGATGTTTGTAGATGTTTATACAACGGTTGAAACTCTAAACACCTTTAGAAACTAAGTTATGATGTTTATGTACTTTGGACTTAAAGCATGTTCTTATATAAGTTTTGTAAAACTTAAGGTTTTTATGATATAAATGTGTTCTATAAAAGTTTGAAGGAAAATGGTTATAAGTATTTAAAACATGATATTCTAAGAGTTTTGTACATATTTATGCTCTAGGAATAGAAGAAATGAGTTGGATTAAGCTTTAGAGCTCAAAGATCTCGAAAGTGGGGAAAAACTATGTTTTTTTGGGTTTTTGGCGGCAGGCCAATGAACAATATCGGCAAGCCGATAGAGAGTCCAAAAATAACAGTTTTGTACAGTATGCTAGAAATAGATGATCGGTAGGCCGATCCGGCAGTTCAAACTTGAATTATTCTCAACATTTTGAGTTAAGTAAATGTTTCAAAACTTGTGTATTTGATATCCAAACTTTGGGAAACATAAATGTGATTATTATATATGTCTAGTATAACGATGTACTTGTAGCTTACGTGGTGAATTGTGTAAGCTGGAAATTATTGGTGGAGACTTTGTAAAGAGGTAAGGATTCTATTACTCATCTTTTGTGAGGTTTTAATGAATTAAAATTTGATTGTTTTATATTGTAAGATAATATATATATATATATGATATTTGAATGTATATGGTTATACCATAACACGATGATATGGAACTCGTCCTGTATTATACAACAAAGCATATATTGATGTTGTCATATGTTGTTGTAAACTAAGAAGCATGGTTAGAAAAATTAACTCTAATATATGATGATGAATTATAGAGGAATGATAAGACATGAAAAAGGCAGTGGTTACGTCCTTGGACACGAATACCTTAAAAGTTAAAATAGGGGAGGTGATGACGCTTCCTTAGGTCGAAAGTCCCAGAACGCACTGTACAGGAATCGACTTGGTAAGGACTCGAAGCTTGATGTCCCCTCCTCGGAACACCCTTAGAATGATTGGAGGATGGTTAAGCGCGCCCATTTAGGTTTCAATGAGTTGAGTGATGAATACTCTGATGAATGTGGATACCTAGGAATAATGAAAAATTGTAATAATTGTATATATGTATATGTATGAAACTTGGTGATGATTAATGTATGGTATCCACAAAATATGATCATAATAAATCTCAGAAATTGGATAATGATATGAACTAATTAACCATGCAGATTTAATATGGTAATAAATAAAACCTTAAGGTGAGTAATGTTTTTCCCTACTGAGCATGTCGATATTCATCCTTATCATATTTACATCTCTTAGGTAGAACTAAATGCAACTTAACTAACGAGGAATAAACGACAACACTGCTGGTCACGTGTTAAAAGAACCTTAGTTAATTGTAACTCGTCTAAAGCATGTAGGATTTATAGTACTTTGTGGTGACTGTGTTAAGTTATGTATGTAATTAGGAACTGTACTGTAACGCCCGCCTAATTTGATGTAACGAATAATGTTATGATAATGATGACGTTAAATGTTATATTAATGACGAGAATAAGTGTTATACTCATGATATGTTATGATATATGATAAATGGTGCTAACCATTTTATTTTAAGTGTTATGACAGGTGACGCTCGCGTGGAATTGATGTGCTCAAATGTTCATGTCATTAATGTTATGTGTTTAATTATATCTTTATTGATAATTAAATGTTATGAATGAATTTTGAGTGTTAAGGCAGTTCGGCAAGCCGAAACGATTTCCTTTGAACGGCAAGCCGATGGTGTGTCATCGGCAGGCCAGATTCCTGAGATCGGTAGGCCGATGACAGCTGACAAGTAGTCAGCAGAAATTTTACAAAATTGTGATAAGGTGGAATTTATGATAAGGATGATTTATTCTGAATAATTAACATAATTATGTGATGATTTGCTTTATTTTGGTAATGAAACATTTGACTTTTCATTTATTTGAATTAATGGATAAAGTTTTCCTGTTTTACAAAGGCGATAAATGGCAACTCGATCCGTTCTTGAAAGTTTTGACTTTTTTCCTCTTAATCTCCTCTTTTTACACGAATTTTGGCCCCAAATTAATCAGAAAAATTCTGATATTGAAGGGGGAGAATGAAATGTCCTTTATCCCATTCTCATTTTTTCACAAAAAAATAACTCTCTCTCTCTCTCCCTCGATATTTTTCTCTCTCTCTCCCTCTACTTATCACGTTTTTCTTTCTTCCTCTTCCTCTCAAAATTTTCCCTGTTATTATTTGTTAAAATATTGAAATTTCTTTGGACTATTTCGAAGGAGATTAAGGAAGAATTCGTTTTAAGGTAAGAGTTTATTTTTTTCAGCATTTCTGAAATTTTTATTTCTTTGAACTGACTGCTATATCTTCATCTAGAAACTTTGTTTTGCTCTGAATTTTTAGTATGTTATTTATTCATGTGTTATGTGATTCTCCTCCAAATTTCACTTTAATCCGAATTTT
>CAMOHE010045726.1:0-17016 GCA_946598075.1 Artocarpus hirsutus | reverse complement strand
TGCTGACTTATTGTCACAAAATAACTTGAGTGGTCTTTGAATATTGTCAGCCCCGTGACAAAATTTCGCAGCCATGTTCTATGGTTGGATGCCTCATAACATGCTATAAACTCTACCGCCATCGTAGAAGATGCTATAAAAGACTGTTTAGCACTCTTCCAAGAGACAACACATCCAGCTAAGAGGTAGACATAGCTCGTCATAGATTTCATTCTATCTTGGTATCCAGCATAATCGGAATCAGCTTTCCCCCCCTTTTCTCCTTCCTACGCAATCCCAGCTCCCTCTTTCTCCTTCTCTCTCTCTCCAATGTCGCATACTGATTATTGTTCTCTCTCTCTGGATCGTTGCTGCTCTACCGTGAATATCAAAGAGTCGGCCATCTTTGTAAGTGTTTTTTTTTTACCGGTTTGATTCTTAAGGTTTAACGCGTGTGAAATTATTGCCAACGGAAAAAAGATTCAATCTTTGAGTTGCAAAAGGGGGTTTTGATAATTTTTCGAAATCTTCTTTCATTTTTTGTAAATTTTCTCGTCCAAATAGTACTGGCCATTCTGCTTCTAGAATTTTTCTTTGTTGTTGTTGTTGTTATTTTGAGACTTTTTGTCCATACGAAAGATGCATATTTTAACAGTAAAGCACTAAAGGAACTGAATTTTATGAAAAGCTTCTTATAACATGAGACATGTCGTGTTAGAAAGAGTATTTTGACTAGAAAGAGTATTTTGACTCGTTCAGAAAATTTGAATAGAAATTAAAAAAAAAAAAAAAAAAAAAAAAAAACCCAGCAAAAAGCTTGAACAATTAAGTTATTGTAGGAACATAAGTCGGTTGGACATAAATTATAACTTGTCCCCAAAAGCTATAATCCCTAAATAACTCAAGAAGCAAGTTAATCACTCAAGCACTTTTATACAAAAGAATTCTCAATAACTTAAACAAACAACTATCTTTATATAAATATAAATAATTAACTAAGCAAAACTGTGTGAACCAGAATCCAATACACTCGATCCGAATATCACATCTCGAAAAGGAAAAAAAAAAAAGAAACCTCATGTTCTAAATGATTTCATCTCAGTAAACACAAGAAACAATGAGATGGGGGAAGAAAGAACCAAAAACCACAGCAAACTAAGGATTTTTTAATTTTTTTTATTGCAAAAATCCTTGGTTTGCTGTGGATTTTGGTTCTCTTTGCAGCCATCCCAGTACCAAAACACTCTCTGATTTTCCGAAATTCACAAACATAAAGTCCTATATATAGCCAGATCGTCAAAGAGGATAAAATTAACTAGGAGTTGTAGTCCTAATTAAATTCTAATTGAGGAAAAAGTGGTGATCCTAATTAATTAATCGTTAGAAAATAATAGAATTATAGAATATGTAAGGAGTGTGTATGCTCTTCAAAACAAATTCCAGCTTAATAAATTAGAGTCCTAATAAAACAGAACAACAATTACATGGTAATATTATTAATTTATTTTTAACCTTTGAGCAAATTAAAACGAAAAAAAATATTATTGATAAACATATCATAATCTCAGCCTTAAAAATAGGTTCCAATTCATTTTAAAATAAAGGCTCCAATTCGAAACAACTCCAAAACGCCCCCTTATCTATTTTTACTTGCATTTAAAACTGTTAATTAAATCTAAACCGATAAATACCACGTAACAATAGTTTTTTTTTTTTTTTTTGTAGAACTGTCAGCAAATATTTATGTTTGAAAAGAAATATGAACGATGGAGAAATAAAATTTAAATAATATGTATTTATTTTATATTTATTTAATTTAGCTTACCTTTAGTTTAGATAAGTGTATTAAATTCAAATTCAAATATTTCAGGTAGTTATACATATTTCTTTTTTCATCAATAAAAAAGTTGTATTGTATCATAGTTTTTCCAATTTCATACATCTTATAATACACACTAAGAAAATCCCACATCCTTCCATATTACACGAAAGTGCTATGCTTCTGCTGATTCTTTCAAGAGTAATTTTCACGATCACGCTGTATTTTTTTTTTTATTTCAAGATTTTGCTAGTTAAATTAAACGTATAGAATAACGCGATCAAGAGATAAATAAGCACAATTTAACATTAATCAGCAACAAAAAAAAAGCCCAATTTAACGATATAGCGCATGGGTAGAAAAAGTAGAAAGTAGCAATCCTATTCAACCTTATAGGATTATAACCTTGTTCTAACAAAACAGTAGAATCCAGTCTAAAAAATACACTATATATTAAATTAGAGTTTATAATTTTGTAAGTAACGAGGTTATAACCCTAATGAAAAGGATTTTTTATTTCACAATGGGGTGTTCTTGAGCTCGACTCACAGGGGATTTGATTGCAATTATAAAAAGGGAGAAAGAGGGAATCATACCACCATTTACTGGGATAAACATAAATAGATCAAAATATAACAATGTTAAGTGAATAGTCTATTTAGATTAAAACGAAATTTATTTGGTAAAAATGACGTAGAGAAAAATATGAAAAAACATTGAAATAACGAAAAATCAAAACAAAATGAAGAAAAAGAATAAAAAAGATGAGGTAAAATTGAAACTTCAAGTATTGAAAAAGAATAAGTGATTTCTAAAAATGCTATGCAATTAAATATTCTTGGAAGTATGTTATTTCCTTACATTAAGAATTGAAACTATTATTTAGTGCAATTTCCCTTATAAAAATTAATAAATGTTCAAATTGTACATGGTTAAATGTGGAGAAAATTTTTGGGACTCTTCCATACATTTTTATTTCAAACCTGGTTTGAATTAAATTGTAAGATTGAGATTAATAATTTCTTGGACACTCGATTTATATGTATGCATTTAATAAGAAGTAATTTCAATTAGGCAGGGAAGAGAGAGAGCGGGCGTTGGGGCAAGCCGACCAACGCGTCATTGGTCTGCTGGCCTTTGATCTTCGGTTAGGGGATTGTCGTTGGCTGATCGACATTGTTCTAGGATTCGTGCTGCTGATGGAGAGGAGATCACCTTTGGTTCAAGGTTGGGCTTGGTGCAGGGAAGGAAAGGAACTTTGCTGTCGATCTGGTCTCAAGAATAGGGAGAAAAGAGGCATCGCTGTTCGTGGAGGTCATGGGTCGCTCGGATCTCTTCTGGGTTCGAGCTTGGGTGGCTAGGCAAGGGGGTTGGCTTGACATCTTAGGTCTACCATAGGTAGGGCGGGAGAGGTGGTCATCCGCCTAAGACAATGTTGAGTGGCTTTCCCCTGGCTGGGGGCGGGTTTGTGCCATTGGGTGAGGGTGGGTCACGGTTGTTTGAGTCTCTTCGTTGGGTTAGCTGAAGAGCGGCCGTGGGAGCTCTTCCATGGTTAGGTGACTGGAGTTGGGGAGCTAACGCTCCTGGGTGGCTGGAGTTGAGGGACCTCAAATCTATGGATCATGATAGTAGCAGCACTCTGGTTCTATGTTTTTTGTTGTTTTTGTTTATTAGGTTTGTTGTAATAAAGGTGGTAGTTTCCTCCCTGGCCCTCTTGGTTGTGTTTGTTGTTCTTGTGTTGATGTGGACTATGTCGGGTTTAGAGGATGGTGTCCCCATGCCTCTTGATTTGTTAGGTGGTGTATTGAGTTGGGTTACGATAAAGATAAAGCTCTTTTGTGTGGTTGTTGGGACCATCAGTTGTAAGAGTTTAGCTTCGTGTAAGGGTAAGGATCCGTTTAGCTTTGTAGTTCAGACCGCAAATTCCCAAGTAGGTTTTCTGAGTCTGCTTATAAACCTTGGTCTTTGTCTTCGGACCTTTGGTTGTTTCTTGGCCTAGTTTGGTTTTTTTTAATAAATTGTTTTCCTTTAAAAATAAAAATAAAAATAAAAATTCAACTAGGCAGGCTTCATATAACACATAGTAGTCTATTGTAAAATTAAAAATTAGGGTGCTTATGTTTACTTTGTTTCCTGTCTCTTCACATCCTCTTTTTAAATATACCCCTTTATAATTTTAAAATAACTAAATTTACTTATTATACCCACCTATAGTTTCAACACTACCCTTAAGATTATTACTTCTTTTCACTTCATTTTTCTTTTTACATCCACCATTTTTTTAGTATTTGAATATTCTTATTTTTATTTTTTTCTTTATTTTTTTTGTTTTTTTGTTTTTCTTTTTTGAAGCTTTTTCATACATAAAGAAAATATTTAATTTAAAAGTTATATACATTCGTACCAAATGATATAAGCAACTCAAAAATAGAAAAAAAAAATGAAGAAAACAAAAATATATAACACAAATAGAAAAAAGAAAACAAATGAAAGAATTAAACAATTGTGCAAAGTTGTTACTTTCAATGTGGCCTGTTTTGATATATTCTTGTATTTATTTTGGCAATTAACAAAAAAGATAGAGGAATAATTGCGGTGAATAAAAAAATTAATATGATTTTTTGAAATAGTTATTAAATGGTGAAAACTAGGGTTTTTTGTTACATATAGGCATGTGTGAAAAAAATGTATCGTTAGTTTCTATTTATTAAAATGAATTTAATTATGTAATTAGGTCCTTTATAATTGTTATTTTTTCATTTTATTAAATGGTTTTTAGTAATATGAAAATTTATTTTCAAAGGGATAAATAGTTAAGCGACGGTGTGAATAGAACCCCTAAAAATTATTCATTCTACTGATTTTTGGACTAAAGTATTGCCGTAAGAGGTCAACTCTAAGATGTCTGGCAAAATTAATTCTAACAAAAATTTTTAATTGCTATAGTAGAAAGTTTTTACATTCTATAATAATCAAAAATAGTAAACTATAATGCTCAATGCTATAATTTTTAATTTAAAATATTCAATTATAACTTCACTTTTCAAAAATTTTCGGCTGATTCAACTCAGAAACTTTGAGAAAACAGTCCCAAAATGCTAGCAAACGGTTCTTACCTTTCTGTCCCTCTAAACAAATCTGCCAATTAAATTACCGACGGTGAAATATTACCTTCCACCGACATATTCTCTCTTTTTCTCCAAATACTCGATCACCTGGAAAAAGTATCATAACATGATAATCATGCAAGTTTTGGTTACAAAATTTTTTGAACAATTCAAAACGGGAAAAAAAGTAATAACTTAAAAAAAGGAAAGGAAAAAAAAAAAAAACCACTGGAATCAGCGTAAATTATACAAATCCTACCATGTGTACGGCCGTTTGAATCTATATGCATAGATATTGCATGGCCTGCACGGTTGCAACTAATAGTTTCAATTCTAATCAAAACTTTTATTTGACGCAATAACAGTTAAAACTATGTCTATGTAATTAGAAGTGTTTTTGGTTTTGAATAAAACAATAGTTAGAGCTGCTTTTGGTTCAAACTAATATTTTGATAAATTTATTAAATATAGGTTGTAACCATAAATTACGATTCTAACTTATTTTGATTCTAACCACGCTTTCAAAGAGTGGAGTATGTATATATATTGGGGTTGTAGGGACAACCTTTTATTATACCTAAAACGCGCATGGCATACAAACCAACACCATGCTAGCTGACAATGCAACGTGCACTCCCCACTTTCCATGCTGTCTCTTATTGCCAACATGGGGCAATCCCAAGCATGGGCACCAGCAACATCATCGCTTGTGCTTTGTATCCGACTGCTCAAAATGTTTGGAAGCCAAGAAAATGCATTAGACCATGTATAGAGAAACCCCTTTTGAATAAATTTTATATACATATATACAGGGCTCATATGTATCAAACTTGTATAATGTGAGAATAAATTGGTAATATGTTTATATAGTTTAGGCTCTTGTTTTCTCTAGAAATTATTGGCTTTTCAAAAGTGTATTGATTTTGAGCTGTTGGCTTGATGTGAAAATATTGTAATGCTGGAATGTAGACCAGATGGAAAATAATTTGTTATCTTCCCATTTGGTTGGCGAAAGCGTTTGGGAAGCTACAGCTGCTTTTTTACTCTGTAAGTTCAAAATAGTTTAAATTAGTTCAAATTATGAAAGTGGTTTAAAGTACTAACGTTTGATAGAGTTATAACTAAGACCAGTTTAAATAATAGAGAAAGTTTAAACCAACCAAAACATCAACACTTTATTTCCTCCTAAATTCACATGGTTTGAACCATTTTTTATAGTAAACACTATTTTTATTTTGTTTTTTTTTTTTTTATAAATAATGGTTTTTCAAACACTAGTTTTTATTTTAATCTTGATGTGATGTTTTGTTCTTATTTTAAACTTTTATATTCCAAACACTCATTCAAAACCATTGTTTAAACCACACTGTTTAGAATCCATTGTTTAACAATTTTGTTTGGTGCACTAGTTTAAAATAGTGTGATTTAAAATTGCATGGTTTAAACTATGGATTTAAAACTGCGTGGTTTAAACGATGGTTTTGAACTGACGCTTAGAATATAAGATTTAAATCAATAATGATGGTTTAAAATGAGAAGAGAGACAAAGTTTGGATTTTAGGTCTTTTAGTCGGTTTAATACCATCTCCATGGTTTAAAACTGCATCAGTTATTACTCAACCAAACATAATTTTGAACCAGCTCCATAGTTTAAAATTGCCTTTATGATTTAAAACTTATACACCAACTGATTTTAAACCACACTATTTTGAACCCATGCATCAAACAAACCCAAATAGTTCTCTCTTTTTTTTGTTTTTATATTGTTGTCTCCCAAAATCTGAATCAAACGCCCTACTAGTTATAATTTAAATAAAAGAACGTAGTATTTAGTAATCGGTTCGTTGAGAAAGATGAATACATATCATGAGAGTGAGATTATTCAAAATTTTTGTCACCTGAAAATATTGAAATTAGAAGTATTCCCTCACTAGCTAGGCCTTGTATATCAACACCACCATGATTAGCACTTTTTTTGATCTCCTTCATTTTCACCGGCATCCACAAGGACTGACACATTTTCAATAATGTTGCTTCCGTTTTTCAATGCATCCCAGAAACCCATAGTCATTTGTTTTTAAGTGAAAAAAAAAGGAATACAGTTTTTATTTTTATTTACGATAAATTATTTCCACGTGATGTAGCAATTAGTTACTCGACGAACCATTATTAACCACTTTCTCACATCACATTTTGGTTCAAATCACCAATAAGCCTTCTAATTAGTGACTAATCAAAAATTAATCATGGCGTTCCTCACATTAACAAGATGAAGAACCAATGACATATAGGCATAGGAACCAGAAAATTAGTATAACTAGTAGGACATACATGATACATCTATAAACACGTGTGTGGGGTTTTTTTTTCGCTAGGAGAAAATTTGATAAAACAAACTTTAATATTTGCCTGATTTGATCATTAACCAAGTAAACATACAAAGTTACAAACTGACAAAACAAAAATTACCAATCTAAGCTAGTTTCTATGTACAAATTGTTACATACCGAACTCTATATAAAAATAGCTAGCAAGCCTAGCATAAGAACTGATAAATAACTTTACCATAAAAAAAATCTAATGTAGTGGTAGGTACGGTAGTTATTAGAACTGTAAATATGAGAACTTTATGTTGCAATAATTTTTTTGTTTTTGTAGCATATAAAAATTTTATATTATTTCTAACTGAAATAGTTAGAACCAACTAATGCTAAATAGGTCATAAAACTACTACTAGACGTTTAAAAAACACTACGAACCAAAAGAAGAAAAAGAAAGATTTCTATCATTGCGGAGATCTAATGAGTAGAGCTACTTATTCTGCGTCGGATTTGGTCCGCTCGCCGGAGCTTTTCTGAGACTAGTCTTCAAAGCTTTCTTGGGCTCTGGCAACTTGTCATTGTTTGGAGTCACGGAAACAGAGGCCATTGATGAAGAAAATAGAAGCTTCCTTGGTAATGAAAAGCTTCTTTGATGATCTCTTTGAAGGATGTTCTGTTCATGGCAGAGACAAAGAGAAGAGCAGAAGGCGATTTCGACGAGAATCAAAGCGAAAAGAGCGGCCGAAGTTCTGCAACTGATCATCATCTTGATCATGATCAGGGGAGTTTTCGTTTGATATTTTTGAATGAGTGAATTAAGTGAGATATAAGGGAAACAAAACAGTGAAAGATGTAGGAATAGTAGGAGTCGGTCTATATGAAGAGAGATAGAAAAGTCATGCTGCGTGCGTAGGCCACGTGGGGGATCTAACACGTGATTAGTATGACTGCATTTTTGTCAAGAAAAAAATAAATAAATTTAATTGTGAGTTGCTCTAATTAGGATTTGGTTATACACAATTTGGTGAAGCAAAGATTTGCTCTGTTTGATATGAGTCAGCTAACGTTGGTAACTGTGCAAAGTTGATCTAAGTTAATTCGGTAGGTTCAATAATTAATATGATTTTTAGTGGACTTGAATGTTATAAAAAGGAAATATTGTATGAGAGAGAAGAATTCTATAGTATGGGATGATAAAAAAATGTAGGTCGCAGTTTTTTAAAATGTTAAATTAAATTTTATAATTTTTATTTGTTTGATTAAACCAGGATTATATGACAAATATTTTATAGAATCTTATTAAAATTTGATATTTGTTAAAAAAAAAATGTGTTCTACCGCTAACTGTGAAATAATTTTTTAATGTTATTGTCTCATTTTTTGATCAATTTTTAGATATTAAATAACGAGACAATTACTTTTTTAAATATACAATTGCTAAATAATATTTAAGATAATTATACACATTAGTGAATGTTGTGGGGGGAATTTTTATGATGAGAAGATCATCTAACTCTCTTTAAACAAAGCGTCCAACTAAGTAGGCCGAGAAGGATGGCTGAGCAAACTAATTAGAGAACGCCTAGAAGACCAATATGAAAAATGTCACCAAATAGGTCGAGAAGGATGGCCGAGAAGACCAATTCGAGAAGGTTGAGGAGACCAATCAGAGAAAGTCGTCAAGTAGGCCAAGAAGACTATTCCGAGAAGGCCTAGAAGACTAATCCGAGAATACAGAGAAGACCAATCTGAGAAGGTTTAGAAGACCAATCCAAGAAGGTCACCTTGTAGGCCAAGAAGACCAATTTGAGAAGGCCAAGGAAACCACTCCAGGAAGGCCATCGACTAGGCCAAAAAGGTAGATCCAACAAGGTAGGACGAGAAAACCGACAAATTAGTCCATTAGGTCCAACCAAGGTTTAACTAGGATTCGTCTAACCAGAATCAATCTGACTAGGATTCGCCCGACAAGGTCCAGTCCAACTATAATCAATCTGATCAATATCAATCTGATTAGGATCTGTCCAACTAAGATCCATCTGACCAGGATCAGTCTAACCAAATCAATCTAACCTGGCCAATGCAACCATGAAGAACAACCTCATGATACTGGCAAGGTGGTTGGATCTTGACCAGATCACACAGTAGTAGATCATACCCAAAAAACACCACGTGGCACCATCTCAGCCTTTAGTTGGGTAATCCTCCTTCTTTGAAGATCGTGACACCTGTCATTGACCACCTAGGCTCCATACCATAGCAAACCTGGATCACAGGCCAAACCTAGTCCACACTTAAATCCAACCTAAACTCTATAAATAAGAGCATCATCTCCACCATAAAGATATGGGCATTCTTCCTTTAGCTACTTTGCCTCTCCCCTTGCTCTTCCTAATCAAAATACTGACTTGTACGTCAGAGTGCCTTTGGCAAACACGACACAGATGTCCCCTTACTCTAAGGACTTTTTTTCTCTTACAGATCTGACTAGACCAATTGGAGCCAGGTAGAATAAGAAACCCGACTATCGTGTGCCCCACACGTAGTGTTGTGTCGGTCTCAGGTATCAACATTCGACACTAGTGGAAGGGCACCACACCTTTCCAATCCCATCTCTCCCCCTAACTATTCCCATGAAAGTCAGAAGATAAATAGACCAGAAGTTCACCTAACAAAGTGTTAAGGGCCCAATAAGTGGACCTCACGTCCAACTAGGACCACACATCTGATCAAGTCCAGCAATTCCAACTAGGTCCACTAAGTCCTACCATAGGTTCACCAGGTCTGACTAGGTTCATTAGGTCTGACCACAAGTCCTAGCTACAGCCGACCAGGTCTAGGATGAACAATCCAAAAAAGCTACGGCCAACCAAAAGACCTTAGGTCCAAGGAAGAGTCTGACTAGGTCCACAAAAGATTATGACCAACCAGATTAGATCAGGTCCTGAGTATGGCCAACTAGGTTTAGGATGAAGAGTCTAAAAAGGATACAGCTAACCAAGAGGCCTTAAGTATGAAAAAGAGTCTGACCAGGTCCAAAAAAACTACGGCTGACTAAAGAACACTAGGTCCTAGCTATGGCCAACCAAGCCCAAGACGAAGAGTCCAAAAATGGACCACACGTATAGGGCAAAGTGTTAGGGACCTAATAAGTCGACCATACGTCCAACTAGGACCACACATCTAATCAAGTCCAGCAAGTCCAACTAGGTCCACTAAGTCTAACAATAGGTTCACCAGGTATGACTAGGTCCATTAGGTCTGACCACAGGTCTTGGCTATGGTTGACCAGGTCTAGGACGAAGAGTCCAAAAAAGCTACAGCCAACCAAGAGACGTGAGGTTCAAGGAAGAGTCTGACTAGGTCCACAAAAGATTATGACCAACCAGATTAGACCAAGTCCCGACTACGGCCAACCAAGTTTGAGATGAAGAGTCCAAAAAGGATGTAGCTAACCAAAAGGCCTTAGGTCTGAAGAAGAGTCTGATTAGGTCCAAAAAGGCTACGGCTGACCAAAGAACACCAGGTCTTAGCTATGGCCAACCAAGCCCAGGACGAAGAGTCCAAAAATGGACCACACGTCTAGGACAAAGTGTCAAGGACCCAACAAATGGACCATACGTCCGACTAGGACCATACATCTGATTAGGTCCAACAGGTCCATCTAGGTCCACCAACTTCGAACATGGGTTCACTAGGTCTCACTAAGTCCATTATGTCCGACCACAGGTCCTAGCTACTAGTGACCAAGTCTAAGATGAAGAGTCCAAAAAGCTACAGCCAACCAATAGACCTCAGGTTCAAGAAAAAGTCTGATTAGGTCCACAAAAGATTATGACCAACTAGATTAGACCAAGTCTCAACTACAGCCAACCAGGTTTAGGACGAAGAGTCCAAGAAGGATACAACTAACCAAGAGGCCTCAAGTCTAAAGAAGAGTCTAACTAGGTCCAAAAAGGCTACGGCTGACCAGAGGACACCAGGTCCTAGTTATGACCAACCAAGCCTAGGACAAAGAGTCCAAAAAAGGACCACACGTCCAAGACAAAGTGTCAGGGGCCCAATAAGTGGACCACACGTCTGACTATAACCATACATGTGATCAGGTCCAACCAGGTCCACCAACTCCAAACATAGGTTCACCATGTCTAACTAGGTCCATTATGTACGACCATAGGTCCTAGCTACTGGTGACCAGGTCTAGGATAAAGAGTCTAAAAAAACTATGGCCAACCAATAGACCTCAGGTATGAGGAAAAGTCCAACTAGGTCCACAAAAGATTATGACCAACCATATTAGACCAGGTCCTGATTACGGCTAACCAAGTTTAGGACAAAGAGTCCAAAAAGGATATAGTTAACGAAGAGGCCTCAGATCTGAAGAAGAGTTTGACCAGGTCTAAAAAGGCTACAGCTGACCAGAGAACACCAGCTCCTAGCTATGTTCAACCAAGCCCGAGACGAAGAGTCCAAAAATGCTATGGCTAACCAAGAGACCTAGGTCCGACGAAGAGTCTGACCAAGTCCAAGAAGGCTAAGACCAATTAGAAAAGACCAGGTCCCAGCTACGGTCAACCAAGTCTAGGAAAAAGAGTCCAAAAATGCTACTGCCAACTAAGAGACCTTATGGTAAAGTCTAAGTAGGTCCAAGAATTCTACAGCCAACCAGAGAAGAACAGGTCCTAGCTATTGACAATTAGGTCTAGGATGAAAAGTCCAAAAGGCTATGACTAACCAAGAGACCTCAAGTTAGACGAAGAGTTCGACCAGGTTCCAAAAGGCTACGACTAACCAAAGAAGACCAAATCTTGACTATGGCCAACCATGCCCAAGATGAACAGTCCAAAAAGGCTACAATCAACCAAGAGACCTCAGGTCAAACAAAAAGTCTAACTAGGTTCAAGAAGGCTATGACCTACCAAACAAGACCAGGTATTGGCTATGATCAATCAGGTCCAAAACGAAGAGTCCAAAAAGGCTACGGCCAACCAAGAGACCACTGGTTAGACGAAGAGTCCAACCAGGTCTAAGAATGCTACAGCCGACCAAAGAAAACTAGATCCTAGCTACGGCTAAGCAGGCCTACAACGAAGAGTTCAAAAAGCCTATAGCCATCCAAGAGACCTCAGGTTCAATGAAAAGTCCAACTAAGTCCAAAAAAAAGTTACAGTTGACCAGAGAAGACCAGGCCCCAGCTATGGCCAATCAGGTCTGTGACGAAGAGTCAAAAAAGGCTATGACTAACCAAGAGGCCTCAAGACTGATGAAGAGTCTGACCAAGTTTAGAAAGGCTACATTTGACCAAAGAAGACTAGGTCCTAGATATGGCCAACTAGGACTAGGACGAAGAGTCCAAAAAAGCTACAGTCAACCAAGAGACCTTAGGTCAGACGAAGAGTGACCATGTCCAAGAAGGCTATAGCCAACCAGATAATACCAGGTCTTGGCTACAGCTAACTAGGTCCAAGATGAAAAGTCCAAAAAGATTACGGCCAACCAAGAAGGCTATGGTCGACCAGAGAAAACCAGGTCCTAGATGTTAGGTTATGGGCTTGAAAATATGTAAAACGGAGCATAATAGAGTTTAAAATTTCTCATAAACTTTCAAAATCCATGTCATGATGCTACATACAAATAATTAAGTAAACACAAAGTTACGATTTGACAATAGATTTGGATGATCAAGCAATTTAAAACCTTCAGATCTTCCTTGCTATTCTCCCCTTCTAGATCAAATGGCATGTAGGCACCGATAAGATCTCTTGGATTATCTCTATAATATCTTCTTCCAACCTTTATTCTTAGTAGAGGTTCTTTACACTCTAAAAGGGAGAGCTAAAAAACA
Source organism: Artocarpus hirsutus (assembly GCA_946598075.1). Taxonomy (NCBI): domain Eukaryota; kingdom Viridiplantae; phylum Streptophyta; class Magnoliopsida; order Rosales; family Moraceae; genus Artocarpus; species Artocarpus hirsutus. The sequence continues at coordinate 3,945 of CAMOHE010045726.1, read as the reverse complement.
CTAAATAAAAGGCAGAGAAAAGTTTCATTGTAAATAAAACCTCCAAAGTCTATTTATAAATACACTAGCTAGGTGGACAAAACGAAATCTCTATAGAGATTTTCTTGGAGAGAATCACTCCCACTACTAAGGAGGTTGGGCATGATATGCTATTTTTTCAATAGAAGAATGACATATGCCTTAACTATCTAATTTAGTATGATTTTTTATCCATCTATAATTTGTTCGAGATCCAATTTTGGTTCAAACTGAGATTTTATTTATTTTAACCTTTAAAATAAATATCTTCCATGTTTTTCTCAATTATTTAAATTATCTCATAATTCAAATAATTATCTGCAAAATCTATTTCAACTCTTGAAAAAGATTTTTATCTACTACAAAATAACAAATAGATTACATGAAAATCACGCGATCTATTTGAAACTTAATCAGAGATGTGGCGCCACCTTAGACTCCTAGAGCTCTAGTGTGTGGTGCCACACACAGTCCTGGTAGACTATTGTGTGAAATTACAATTTTGCTTCTGTTGAGAAAATTAATCTAAGAAAATTTTCATTAATTCATCTGAAAGAATGTTGTGGAGCCAACAAAGGGACCCAACGAACATATATAATTTTAAGCTCCAATAATTATTTATAATTTGATTCCAATAATTATTTATAATTTGATTATCTTATGATTAAATTAATAATAATTATTAACTCTGGTTTACACCACTATCAAAAACTAAGGTTACATTCTTAAATCATATACAGAACTATAAGGCAACTTAAACATTGAATGTTGTCGACAAAGTTGTCCATTAATATAATCATTTGCCATGCAATAATACCCTATACAATAATATTCAAAATTAGAACTAGATTTATAGGGGTCGTTTGGTATTGTTTTTAAAATAGGAGAAAATATTTTGTTTTGGAATATGCGAATTTTTTGGGAATTGTATTAAGAATGTTTTTAAAATTTTTACCTCAAAAAATGCATAAAAATATTTTCAAAAATTCTGAGAACAAGGCCATAATTTTCTATATGACATCTCTAATTACATCTTTGTCCATGAGCTCTGTTAATTCTCTAATAGATGACCTTTTTATGAACAAATCATAAAGGAGGATTTGGGTAATATTTGATATCCCACATTAGATAGCGAGATCTCTACATCTAAGTTCCTGAATTAATACTGATGGGAATATTATCTTAACATCCTATCTTGTAGGAGTTGTGGATTCCATATCAATAAGTAATATTCCCAGCTACCTATATTAGTATGTCTCCAATATATTAAGGCATAAATCATAGATCTTACAGATCTCACTTATTGGCAATCAAGAGATATAGTAAATAGATGTGAGTTCACTAATCACTTTAAGATTAAGGTAAGATCCATAAAATGATCAAAATGATAGAATTCTAATTTTTTGTTATGGAATTACATAAGAAATTAAATTCTATCTTAGTCCAAGTTTAATATATTCCAAACACATTGATGTCTCTATTCAGTAATCACTATTACGATAATCTGAATAAGATTATTTCACCAAATTAGGAATAGACAACATCCACAATCTTAAGCAAGATAAAGTGTTCGGCTTTATCTATTGATTGTAAACCAATGTTTATAGTAAGTACATGTAATCATGTCCTCTGTATTATAAACACTTTATATACATGATTATGGACTTTCACAAGTATTGAAACCTTTATGACATTTGCATACTCATATATATATATATATATATATCAACATAAATATTATGGAGAACAACAAGGAATATTATTTATTGATAATGCAATACTTTATTTATCATAATGTCCAGTTGGAATAAAACGACATACTTTATAAGCACCAATCCTAACACAGGCTACAACCAACCAAGTATAGGACAAAGAATCCAAAAAAGCTACGGCCAACCAAGAGACTTTAGGTTCAACAAAGAGTCCAACCAAGTCCACAAAAGGTTACAGCCTACCAAAGAAGACTAAGTGTTGGCTAAGGCCAACCAAGTCGAGGACGAAGAGTCCAAAAAGTCTCAATTAATCAAGAAGCCTTAGGTCTGTCGAAGAGTCTGATCAGGTCCAGACCAACCAGAGATCACTAGGTCTTGGCTACGGCCAATGAGGTCTAGGATGAAGAGTCCAAAAAGGCCACTGCTAATCAAGAAACCTCAGACCAAACAAAGAGTTCCACTAAGTCCAAAAAGGCTATGGCTTACCATAGAAGACAGGTGTCGGCTACAGCCAACCATGCCCAAGATTGATTATTTGGAAAGACCCACAAAAAGCATATATTCTGACTACATCAACATTTTGGTGTTAATGACCCCCATAACTAAAGTCATAGGGGGCTACCGTTGTGGGAGGAATTTTTCATGATGGGAAGATCATCTAAAATGCATACCCCTTTAAATCAAGTGCCCAACCAAGTAGGCTGAGAAAAATGGCTAAGCAGACCAATTAGAGAAGGCCTAGAAGATTAATCCAAGAAGGTCACCAAGTAGGCCAAGAAGGATAGTCGAGAAGACCATTCTGAGAAGGCCAAGGAGATCAATTTGAGAAGGTCACCATGCAGGCTCAGAAGACTAATTCAAAAAGGCCTAAAAGACCAATTTAAGAAGGTCACCAAATAGGTCAAGAACGATGGCTAAGAAGCCTAATCCGAGAAGGCCAATTAGAGAAGGTCACTAGTAGACCGAGAAGGATGTCAAGAAGACCAATTTGAGAAGGCCTAGAAGACCAATCCGAAAAAGTCACCATGTAAATTGGGAATACCAATTCGAGAAGGCTAACAAGACCAATCCGAGAGGGCCATTGACTAGGCTGAGAAGGTCAATCCAATGAGGTAAGATGGGAAGACCACCAAACAAGTCTATTAGGTCCAACCAAGGTCTAACCAGGATCCATCCGACTGGGATCACTCGGACTAAGATCAGTCTGACTAGGGTCTATCCGACTAGGATCCATCTGACCAGGTCCAATTCAACCAAGATCAATTCAACCAGGATCAGTCTGACTAGGATCCGTCCAACCATGATCCCTTTGACTAGGTCTAGTCTAACCAGGATCAGTCTAACCAAATCAATCTAACCTAGCCAAAGTAATTATGAAGAACAACCCCATGATACTGGCAAAGTGATCGGATCTAGACTAAATCACACATAGTTGATCATACCTAAAGACCATCCCGTGGCACCATCTCAACCTTTCGTTGGGTAATCCTCCTTCTCTGAAAATCATGACACTTGTCATTGGCCACCTAGGCTCTATACCATAGCAAACCTGGATCATGGGCCAAACCCGGTCCACACTCGGATCTAAGCTGAACTTTATAAATAGTAGCATCATTTCCAACAAAAGATATATGCATTCTTCCCTTGTCTACTGTGCCTCTCCTCTTACTCTTCCCAGTCAAAACACTTACTTGAACGTCGAAGTGCCTTTGGCAGACACCACACTAGTGTCCCCTTACTTTGAGGTCTTCTTTTCTCTTACACTTCTGACCAGACCAGGCAGAGCAAGGCAAAATAGGGAATCGAACCACCGTGCACCCATGTACATTGTGTTGTGCTGGTCTTAGGCATCAACAATGAAACTTAAATTGGTTTATCAGCTTGGTAATTATCTAAGTATCATTCTATTTGATTTGATGAGCCAAAACAACACCTATAATAACGAGTAATGTTAGTATTTACTTCAAAGTTTGATCAATTAAGGGATGTTAGGATTTTTTTTTTTTTTGGCTACAAATATGTCAAAGACTAGTTTGTACATACATGTAAAAGCGTATGATCATATTTGTAAAGATGTGTCCCATTCAATTGATATCCAAAAATTAATAATCTCACTCTTAAATTATACATAAAGGGCTTGGACAAACGAGCTTTTCAAAATAGTTTAAAGCCTTTCAAGTGTGTACAAATCACTAGCGGCTATAGTTAATCATAA
>CAMOHE010045725.1:0-29402 GCA_946598075.1 Artocarpus hirsutus | reverse complement strand
ATATGTTTATCTGATTTATGTAATTTCTTTTAAAGTTAAATAATTTTTCAAATATAGTCCTACTGAGCCTTTCGCTCACATTTTATCTGTTTTAAAAATTTTAACCCTAGGTGGATATCAGCATAGGTTTGGAGAAGAGTCCGCCGACCGGACTTACGATCAGTAGAAGTATTCGGTAGGCTAATTTTATCATTCAAGGCATGTAAGACTTTAATTTCTCTTTCATTCTGGACTGTGGTTGTATCATAATATTGTCAGTACTATATGTGTGTGCACAATATGTGGGCCAGTGGGACTCATACGCGTTCCACCCCATAATTAATTATTTTAATGTTATTTCTATTTGTTTAATTATTATAATGATTCATTTGTTTCTTAAACTTTTCTATTCAAACGATTTTAAAATTATCACCTTTTTATTTATAAATTTCATTCTAAAACCCTGATTTTTAACTAAATCTTTACTTAATTAATTTAATTAAACCACCACATCACCTCCCGTACTCCGGGGCGTGACAAAAACGGTCATGTATCGCTCACATAGTGTACTTTTAATGTCCATTCGGTTAAAATGGTCCCTCAGCTATTTAACCTTGTGTCTGGAAAAAGTGGTCTAAACCACTTTCTCAGCTACAAACAGTGTAAAGCTCTCATATGTTACAATAGCAATAAAAAAATCGCTACAGTGTAAAGCTCTTACATGCTATAATAAAAACAGCTCTAACCACCCTGCCAAACGCCCTATAAATGAAATGTTGGGGACTAATTATTAAAAAATGATTAGGGACCAAAATCTCACTTTTGTTCAAGGTTAGAGACTAATTGAGCAATTTATTTAAATTAAAAATTAAAGACACGCGTATTTTAACTTCAACCATTTATGGCTATATATGGCACGTCATCCTTCGTTGTAGAAACTCATGTTCTATACATAGGTATAGTGCCTAAATCCGAACACAAGTGCAAAGAGCCAAACAATACACACACACACAAGATATCATACAAATATATATATATTAGGCCTAAGGTTTATATAAAAGATTATGCTTAATTTACATAAGTGAAAGTAGTACATATGTGAATAATTAACTAGATTTCAAATAGAATTAATTTTAAAAATCCCTCTAGAATTATAACTTTTTGACACTTTACCCCTTGAATTTTAAATCATTACATCTGCTCTCCCTGAAGTATGAGTCGTTAACAAAATGATCCTTCTGTTAGAATTTTAATAGAAAATTGACAAGTAATTTTAAAATTAGTGGTATTTTAGTAATCTACTTATAAAATAATGACAAAAATTAAAATTATAATAAAAATAGTCTTTATTAATGATTAAAATAAAAAATCAATTGAAACCATGACACAATTCGGATCCCTCTTTGTTTCGATATACCAAAACTTTGTTTAAAATTTTGTTCAATTTTTTTACCCCCAAAAAGTATTTTGAAATTTTAAAGTATAAATACTGGTAAAAAAAAAAGAATATAACAAAATTTATTTATATAACACATTAAAAAAAAACTCAGATAGTTTAATAAAATTTCATTCATACTTTTGAAGTTTTTACTGGTATTCATAGCTTTATGAAATCAAAATATTTCTATGTAATTTAAGAAAATTGGTATATAAAAAAAAAAAGTGATCCAAATAGTATTATTGTTTCAATTGATTTTTCTTTTTGGTTTTTAATCATCAATAAAAACTATTTTTATTATAGTTTTTATTTTTTTGTTATTTTTATAAATATTTAACAAAAATACCTTAAATTTTAAAGTTATTTGTTAATTTTTTGTTAAAAATCTAACAAAAAACCATTTTGGTTGACGACTCATATTTCAGGGGAATGAATGTTACGTTTTAAAATTCAAAGGCCAAAATGTTATAAAGGTTATCGTTCGGGGTGAATTTTTGAGATTAATCTTTTCAAATATGATTTTTAACTTAATTAGATCTTATCTTGCGAATGAGTTAAAATAATTACCACTTTTAAAGAGATGTCGTTAATCCATTTTGCTTTTGTGGAAGGATTTAAGCTTAATTTTTAAACTTTCTATTTTATAAATACCACATATGTTTAAAATTTATCATGTCATTAAAAAATTTTTTTGATAGATGAGAGAAAAAGAGGAAAAGAGGGTTGAAAGAGTGTTAGAATTTATTATATTTGAATTGGTTGGGGGAAGATTTAAAAAACTCACCCGTTTAGGAGAAAAGTTTCAACTCTTAGATTTGAACCGTACGTTGTAACATATAAGAGCTACACTACTAAAACATTTTTTTACTTTGCACTGTTTAAACTCTAAAATTTAAACTATAGTATATCATAATGTTTTTTTTATTTAACTTTACTCTATGTGGTATAAATAAATATATTTTTTAAAACGATAGCATAACATGTATTTTCTTGAATTTATAATCATTCCGCTTAATAAAAGATATCAGAGTCCAATCCTCTTATCTTCGGCACCATGAATGTCACCCGCAACGCCTTTTACCAAACGAAAGCCCAAGAGGCAAATAGCTCTGCATCCAGCAGAGTTGAAGGGCTAAACTCACGGGCCATTAGGCCTGCAGCGGTATGATTTAGCCTCAGGCCTTAGCACAACTATCTTTGAGCCATGTTTAATGCAATTGTTTATATTAATGTTAAAATTGTTGTCAAAAAAAAAAAACATATTTGATATATTATTTTGTTTTATATTTAATGTATAGTGTTATTTAAAATATTATATTTATCTTTTGTAATAATTATTAAACTTTAAAATTTATAAAAATAAACTTTTAATATTAAAATAATAAAAAATAAAAATGTTGTAATTATTAAAACAAAAAAGTCAACCTAAATAGAACCCAAATAGTAAATTTATCATATATTAAACTTTATGATAAATTTATCACAAACTTTAATATATAATAAATTTGACATTAAAAATATCATTGTATTGAAGAAAATTTTTACATTCACATGTTAAATTTACTGTTAGTACATAAATTTAGCATTACATTACATATGCTTACCTCTTTAGTAATAGTACTATGTGCTTCCGTAATAATTATGTCCTAGATTTTTGTTGTTTTTTTTTTTGTTGTTTTTTTTTCTGAGGAGAATTATGTCCCTGATTTTCTTCTAAAAAGAAGAATAAATCTGAAAGTATTTAATTTTAACATTTATCATATAAACCAAAAAAAAAAAAAAAAGGAAAGAAGATAACTATGAATTTTACGTTTGCAACCCTTTGTCTCAAGAGGCATGATACTCTCAACATCATCATTGGTTCTCTGACGCTCTCAGAAGAACAAACCGCGTGATCCCACTCTCTAGACATTTAACGCCCGCAGATTTTTCCACTCGCTTGTAAAAGTTTTGGGATCATTTTGTGGGATTTCTTTTATCTGAATGGAAAAATCGTTCTAAAAAGCCGTCATACATTATAAAAAGCCGAAAATTCTGAAATATCAGAACTTATCCAATATGGGGTTTGGCTCAATGGATATATTTAAAAAAAGTATATGGTCGAGGTGTGTCTATAATTTATTAATATACTTTTGGCAGAGGGTTATTTATTAGATATTTTCCCTTTTACATACGTGACCTAGGATGTCACTTTTTTCCAACATGGCATAGCTCAAAAATATACAATAATAAAAAATAAATAATAAATCTCATGGTTTTACGCCCCTATTCACAAAATAGTAAATCCATTCGAATTTACAATGAGACTTATTAAATGAAAGTAGGACCTGCTGCCTATGGGCAAAATTTGATAGAAGGGTTTAAGAAAATTTAAAATTAAGTAAATGATTTGTTTTTTTGCATTAAAACGGATTTTTTTTAAGTACCGAAGCTGCCCTAGTTTTTTCTAGAGAAAAAAGAAAAATGACTGTATCGAAGAGAGGAACCTAACCATGGTAGAAACAAAAAAAGTTAGAACTGTTTTGATGCCTAAAAAGCTAGTTTTTTAATGCCTAAAAACCAAAAAAAAAAAGGTCATTGACCAAATAAATTTTTTTGAAAAAGTTAGTTTTAAAAATCCCTCCTGCTATATTGTGGTCCGCAGGAACAGGACCAAGGAAAATGAAAAGGGTCATGGAAAGCGCTTTCAACCATGACCTACGTTGAGACTTAAAACAAGGTGGACAGTCATCCTTTAACTTTTTTTTATATAAAATTTTATAAAAATTATATTACATTCTCTTAAAATTACATTTCGTCTTTAAAGATGTATTTTGTTATCTCTAAAATCAATTTCAACCCTCACCTTATTAGTTCAATCACAATTTCATTTCCTCCCTTGTTAATGCCTTGTTTGGTTCATTGGTTCGAACTGCATTAGTTTGAACTTTTGTAGTTTGAACAAAAAAATCTGAATTGTATGGTTTAAATAGTAATTTAAAATAGCGTTTGGATGAGTAATTAGAGTATTAATTTGAATAGAATATCCACTCTGAATTTGTGTTTAAATGAGTATTAAAAACTCTAATTTAAAGCATGAAAAAGCATTTAATCAAAGAATATTATGAAATATGTAAAAAGAAGTTATTTAATTAAAAACAATATGAAATAATAGTGTCCAATTATAAATATAAATATATATGAGTGAAATCACTGTTCAATATTAGTTTGAAATGTTGAAATAGAAGGGGGAGTTTGAACTCTAAGTTGGGTAGTGCAGCTCAGTTTGAACTGTCACTTTAGTTCGAATTAAATGCTTTACTAAACATCAATTTAAACTATGATAGTTATTCGAACTGAGTCAAACTGGACCAAACCAGTCAAACAAACAGAATGTAAATTTTCTGGACGCAACTACAAGAGTTTAGTGGATAGCGATAAAAGACGAATTATCATGGCTCTCTTATAGGATGTTTGGTAGGGTAGTTAGAACCATTAGTTAGAACTGTTTTTATTGTAGCAAGTGAGAGCTTTATACTGTCGTGATTTTTTTTTATTGTTACTATAACATGTAAAAGTTTTACACTATTTATAACTGAAAAAGTGATGTAGACCACTATTGCCAAACACCACTTCATTTAACATCTAAGAATTGATTTTTATGGACCATAATGACGTTAACATTATCTCATTCTTTAGTTGTTAAATATTGCTTGACTTGATATGATTTTGTGCCTTTTCAATACTAAAGGGTGTTTAAAAACACAGTTTAAACTAAAGATTTGAACTAAAAATGTTTTAGTAATTTAAATTTTTTTAAAAAAACCTACAACAAAACTTTTTGATTCAATCAGTGTTCCAAAGCGCAAGTTTTTTTTTTTTTTTGGCTATATATTGGCAAAGGTTAATCACATAACTATACCTCCTAGTTTTTATTATTTCTTAATTTGTTCATCTGTTTTTTAGAAACTACAAATGTATCTTTTGAATTTGAAAAACTTGTTTCAATTTTATCTCATGCAGACCTTTTTGACTAAAAAAGCATAAAGATAAGATAAAAATACCCTCGACTAAACCTAATTTATTTATAAAATATATATTTTTTCTTAAGAAAAACTTAAAAAATATATATTTTTTGAAATTTAAAAAATCATAAAACTTGATATCTTTTGTTTTTGAAATTTGATGTTTTGTTTTAATATTTTTTTATTATTTTTAATATATAAAATATTTATCTAATAAAAAAATATTTATCAAAATTATTTATGAGTAATTACGTTGTTTTGTTAAATTTTTTTCATTCATGAACTAAATTTGAAATAAGTTTTAAAAATCTTAAGATTCCTTCGTAGAAAGCTATGCGCATAGGCACCCACGAAAGGTCCAAAAAAAGACGGCTATGCGCATACGAAACTCACGAAAGGTCCAAAAATAGACGGCTATGCGCAGACGAAACTCTCGAATTCACCGATAATGGGCACTTAACAAGACATTATCGATATATTTATCCTCTTCTTCTCAAACTAGAAGTCCCCTTGTAAAAGACGAAGAAGCGTCGATCACAGATTGGAGCTTGAGAGCGAGAGAGAGATATCAGAGAAATGGAGAAAATAGAGCATTCAAGTGTTCAAACAAACGGCATAAAAATGCACGTGGCATCAATCGGGACAGGTCCTGCAATTCTGTTCCTCCACGGCTTCCCGGAGCTCTGGTACTCGTGGCGGCACCAGATGATCTCCCTCTCCTCCCTCGGCTACCGCTGCATCGCTCCCGACCTCCGCGGCTACGGCGACACCGATGCGCCGCCTTCTCCTGCATCGTACACGGCGCTGCACATCGTCGGCGACCTTGTCGGGCTGATTGACCATCTGGGAATTGAGGAGGTCTTCTTGGTCGGACACGACTGGGGGGCCATAATCTCCTGGTACTTCTGCTTGTTTAGACCAGATAGGATCAAGGCCTTGGTCAATCTCAGTGTGCCGTTCCTTCCCAGGAACCCCAAGATCAATTTTGTGGATGGGTTCCGGGCTGTTCTCGGTGACGACTTTTACATGTGCAGGTTTCAGGTCTGATTAATTCATTTCATCAGTCCTTTTTTTTTTTAATTCTGAATTATGTGCAGTAGGTAAATAATTTTCACGTGTTTAATTTTGGTACGATTATGATATAAATCTAGTAATTATGCCTAAAAATGGTCAAAGTTGTTATGCTTAATTGGTCATGTAGTTTTTCCTTTTTTGGAAAGATAATTAGTTATGTAATATTAACTGTATACAGAGATTGTCATTGCATGTCCGATTATTGAATAAACTCTGCCATAATATTATCAGATATTTTTTAAGGGTATCATGATTGTTATATGTAATTGCTTATAGTTGTATTGGATTTTATGATAGAAAAATTCGAGAGATTTTTTTCTTTCGGAGTACAAGTAGATATTTTAATAACTACTATTTAACCTCAATTATTCATAAAAATTACACAATCTGACCTTGTTTTAAAGAGTAAATTAATATTGTTTTCATTGTGTAAATATCATTTATATGTCTTTTTTTTAAATTACCTATATTGGAAATCCTAAAATACCCTCTAAATAAATATTATCATGTATTTAGTTTTTGTAATAAATTTTCTTATTTTTTGAAAAGTTAAAGTGCTAAAAAAAAGCCCAATTTTTAAATTTTAAAATTTGAAGTAATCTGTTTATATTATTAAAGAATTATACTTAATTTACAACACAATAAATAAAAACCTAATAAAGGAATATCATTAACTTAATGAAATATAAATACATTAATAAACTATTAAAATACGTCAACAAATTTCTTACAACACAAGAAGCAAAAACTCAATAAAGAAATATCATTAATTTAATGAGAAATAATTACATTAATAAAACCATTAAAGTCAATAATTTCATTAAATTACAAGAAAATGGTAAAAGATGGCATATCATCAATTTAATGATATTTTGGATACCAATTGATTTTAAAGTTGTTATTTTGAATACCATTTTGAATTGATTTTAAAGTTGTTATTTTGAATACCATTTTGAATTGGGTGGGTCTATTGTCACACCTCAATCTACTTTTCCAACACCTCTTTTAAAACCACCCCTTATTTAAAAATTGAAATCTAATAACTACTCATTGGAGTTGTTTGGTATTATTTTCAAAATACGTAAAAATATTTTGGTTTAAAAATGATAATTTTTTGAGAATTATGTTGAGAGTATTTTTAAAATTTCTGCCTCGAAAAAAAGTATGAAACATTTCTAAAAATTTTGAGAACAAAAACAAACGAGACCATTATTGCCTCATTGTTCCAAAAACACCCTTAAAACTTTCTTTTCTTTTCGCACACAAGAAGAATCCCTCCCCACCTGTTGTTTGCCTTCCTTTGCCATATTCTGCAAACCCAGAAAGTAATATGTTTGATTTGTAATCGATTTATCATCATTGTTTGATTAATCATAAGTATCGTCACCAGTTTACCACCATTCTCCTACGTGTTTGAACTGCAAAGAATTACAAAGCATTATAAATAAATAAATAAATATCAGAACAGAACAGTCTCTTTTGGTGGAAATCATAATTTTTTTAGGGATAGTTTTTAGATTCAAGCTTATTACTCCTTTAGTGTGCGCCGTTTTTTGAAAGACCTTACACTTAGATTGGTTTCTATCTTTTTTTTTTTTTTTTTGTTAGTGCTTGATAATTATTAAAAACAACAAATCTTTAAGTATTTTTTACCTAGGTTATTTCTCTTTCCATTTGTTTTACAAAAAAAGGAATTGTGTATATAAGAAGCGCCAGAGAAATTTTTATATCATTTTTTCACTTAATTTATAATTTTACTTAAGTTTCTTTGGTAATAATATAAAATATTAAAACAAAGTGTAAGAAAAGTAAAAAGAAGGGTGGCAATAGACTCTCTTTTAAATTTAAGTAACAAACACTTTAATTTCAAAGACTTTTTTTAAATAAAATGATATCAAAATTCATTTAAAATTTTAAACATGTATATTATCATTATTTTAAAAAAATAAATTAAAACTAACTATATTATTATCAAAATCATTAATACATTTATATATGTACATTAAGATATATAAAAAATATTTATAAATTAAAGACATGTTCTAAGTTTATAAATCAAAAAAACCAAATGTCTCCTTAACCACCACGATTATTTTTGTCAAATTAGCCCAGATGTAGTATATGTGACATAATGATAAAGAGCTATAGCAATCTTTATCTTGTCCCATCACAATTATCGCAATCTTATCTTGTCCCATCACAAAAGGGTGCTTTCTACCTCCAAGTCCCATCTCCCATGATAGTGTGTGTTAATAATTAGAGATTTTAACCACAGGGCTGGCAGTACATTTTTCCATACGACATGGTCTATTGCCATCAACTATGGCATTTTCGTTAAATACTCCTAATACTATTTCTACATAAATGGTTAGAATTCATATTAGGTGTATTCCACGCGTTTGTGTATTTATATAGCTTTATATATGGACAAAATAAATGGTCGGTATTTTAACTTTTTTTTTCGTATAATTTTATATATAAAATTCTATTAAATTATATTTTGTTTCTTTTAAGATTAAATCCGTCATTTTAAAAATTATATTTTACTCTTAAAATCCATTTTGTCGCCCATATTATTAATTTAGTCATCGATGCATGTACTCCTTCACAAATTTTTTTTGGCTGGGCTCTTGTATGTATATATCTTACACATGATTATTTACTCATCTAATGTCGTGTACAATTTGACAATATTAATGTGTTTCGTCGTAAAAGAATTCGCCGAACTTGTTGCATAGGAACCTGGAGAGTGTGAAGAAGATTTTTCGTCAGACCCTGTAAATCTGTTCAAGAGAGTCCTTGCAAACCGTGATCCGAAGCCTCCGGAGATACAGAAGGAGATTGGATTCAGAGGTGTGTATGAAGATCCTGTTTCTTTGCCTTGCTGGCTCTCTGAGGAAGACATCAACCATTTCGCCAATAAATTCAAAGAAACGGGCTTTACCGGAGGATTGAATTACTATAGAGCTATGAACCTGTAAGTTTCTTCCCATTCGAATCATGAACTGGTTGATCACAACATAATCACTGCTAAGAATATCTCTAATGTAATGCTAAATTGAGGTATCAATGATAAATTTAGCATTTACATAGAAACAAAAATCTCCAATATAAAGTTATTTTTACTGTTAAATTTATTATATGGTAAACTTAGTGACAAATTTATCACAAAATTTAACGTATAGTAAGTTCGACATTTGCTTTCTATTGATTAATATATTGATATTTGCTTCATATTAGTAGAAGTAATGAAAAGTGGATACCACCTAACTTACTTCATTGATTAATTTGACAATTGAGCTATGATTTTTTAATTTTTTTGAAAAGAAATTGACTTTCATTCAATAAGCGTACTATCTGCTATCACAGAAGAACTAATAAAACTAGGAACAAAATCAAATCAACTACAACCAACAGAATGAAAAATAGCAAATTTTGCTAATAAGTAGGGTACACCATTCCCATCACGAGGTATGTAGCATATATCACCACTTCTAGCTTGAGTAAGAACATCAGGAATGTCTTCAGTGACATTTGATTCTGAAGCTCGAGAACTGGGAACACGAACAGCTCTATAGACATTAAGCGCATCCGTCTCTATACTCCCACTTCCGATATCCACATGCCTGAGCTAGCCAAGCACCCAATCTTACTGCAAAGCATTCTCCCATATGAGCTGAGAAGCGACCAAAAATACACTTTGACAATGCACACAAGACAGGCCCATACTATCTCGAACTACTACCCCAATGCCAATATAAATCATTAAAATAATTACTAAGTAATTATACAGTATAAAATGTAATATCATTAAAATAATTACTATATAATTAAAGACATTTTGAAAGATATTTTAAATATTGTATTGAATTTCAATTTTACAATAATAATTTGGCCATGTATTGTAACGTTTTCTTAAACTGATGGATCTAAATTGCCCGTAAGGATAGAAATGGATCAGTTTAGGTTGAAGACGCCCTCCCCGTGGCCGCCAAATTTAAAAAATAAAAAATAAAAATAGGCCAATTTAATTCATATATTATTAGTTGTAATTTCTTTTTAATATATGATCTCTCGGTTTGCATTTGCCGTATGCATATATGATGCAGAACATGGGAGCTGACAGCAGCATGGACAGGCGCACAAGTGAAAGTGCCAACAAAGTTCATATCGGGGGACCTAGACCTTGTATATCACTTCCCAGGAACGAAGGAATACGTTCACAATGGTGGCTTCAAAGGAGACGTTCCCTTGTTGCAAGAAGTGGTCGTTATGAAAGGAGTAGCTCACTTCATCAATCAAGAGAAGCCACAAGAAATCAGCTCTCAGATTCATGACTTCATCCAGAAGTACTCTTGAAATACACATATGCCCCCCTATCTTATTATTTTATGCTGCGTGATCCTTTCCAATTAATAATTTCAATCTTAAAAAGATAGTGATACAAACTTTGGTCTAATGCAAGTACGTCCTTTATCATTTTATGTACTCATTTCCTTCTTGATTTCTAGACGTATTTAAAACTCCGCAGTTGGGAGAATTGGAGTTTTATATGAAATTAAGAAGTTAATCCTCTGAAAGTATAAAAATGAAAATGACAATGCTTCTATATTGAAATTAATAAAAGAGTACTTTTTCCCTTACATTTACCCCTAATGCATGAGAATGCAATTCAGTCTAATCCTTGTTGTTGATTCTTCACAATCTGACTTTTAACTTGCCTTTATCAGTTATGCAGTTCGATCATGTGTCATGCGCTAGGGCCTTGAACCTTCCAGTGGTGTCAATTCTTGCGTTCTTCATTAAAACTGTGAATGCGCTCTGTTGATTTGTTTGGTCATTTTTCTTGTGTTTTCTTTTTTTATTTTATTCAATTTGATTATTAAAACGTAATCAGTTTCTTTATAAATCTAAATAAAAAGTGCTTGCTTTAAAACGTACTATTTTCACTCCTACACTACGTTACTTTGAGATTCCTTGGCTTCTATGACATTATTTATCCTTTAGTTTTATTACCACGAATTTGAACATCCCATCCTATAGAGTTCATTATGATTTAAAAGACTATAAACTAGATTTAAAAAGTAAATTAAAAATATATATTTTATAATATTAAAAAGTAAATATATAAAAGACTATATAAAAAAAGTGAATAAAAAAATCGTTATATTTTAAAATAAATTAAAAAAAGTATGGATATTTTGTCTTTATGAAAATTTTCGTAAAATTTTTCGGTATTTTATGATTTATATAAAAATAGACATTTTTATTAAAATGTTAATATTTGTAGATATTTTTTACAAAAATTTGTAGATATTTTGTGTATGCGGCAATTTTGTTTCTATATCAACATGTCAAAATGTAGTGAAAAGATGGATTGAATCAGCAATGTCAGTTTTTCAGTGCTCCAGCGAGGCATTCTATGATTCGGAGTATGGACACGAGAAAAGTCATGCATGTGAATCTGACATAGCTTTTGAAAAGTTCATTTAGTGTTGTTAGAAGGGAGTAGAAAAAGCAAAGGCAAACAAGCTTATCAAAAATTAAAAAAATAAAGTGTTATTAAACGGTGTAGAAAGAGGAAAAGCAAGCAGCTTATCAAAAATTTACAAAAAAATCCGAGGCAAAGCTGCAAAAAGTATTAGTCCAACTGACAAAATATTAATCCAATAAAAATAAAAAGAATTTTTTACTTATTATTGTGGACTATTTAATTTGCATTATAATATGTTAATATTATGTATTTTTTTCATTTGATGTGATTTTTTAATATATGAAGTTCAAAAATGCACAACCAATTAGAACATCTTATATATCTCAAAAAGTACAATCTTTTTGTGTAAATAATTTCTAACTTTTTTTTTTTCAGAAAACGATAATCAAAGTACCAAAGTAAAATAGAAAAAAAAGTTTTAAAAAAAATAAAGGACACCACATAATGTGACAAATCAAAAATTCAATTTGAAGGATGCCTATCTAGTTTTGAAAAATAAACGATAAAATTTCTTTAAAAAATAGAGGTTAGATTTTAAAAATATAGAGGTAAATGACTCCTTTTTTAACCTTTTTTTTTAAAGTAAGTTGTCAAAGTTTTTTAATATTGAGAAAATGATCATATTTTACATCACTTATATACTAAAGTACATCAATGATGTACTAATGCTAATTAGTATATCATTGATAAATTCTAATACATCAATGGTGTACGGATTTATAGTTTATCATTAATTAACTTATCGGTTTATTTACTCAATAATTTATTGGTTTCTTGATAATAAATTATTAGTGAATCAATGATAAACAAATTTATAAGCAATAAACCATAGTTAATAAGTGTTGTACTATAAATTAATCCATGATGTAAAACAATATTATATTGATATTTGTCAATGATATACTGTGAAAAAAATTAATTAAAAAAAATTCAGTCATGTATTTAGAAAAAAGTAATCAAAATCAGCCACTTGCCTAATTTTCTCTAGATTTTGTTAGACGTGAAACTAAAGAAGGAATTGCATAACTTTCCTACTAATATCTGGGTTAATTATGTATACATTCAAAATATTTATTTAGAACCCCTAGAAAAAATATATTTGTTCAGAGTTCTGGTAATTGTTCACGATTCCTTCTTGTACAGAAATAGAACTTGACCAGAGATTCTAACGTATGGAGGGAAATCCATTAAATATCTGTAATAGTAAACGTAGTTTCAAGCTTTTAAATACGTTGTTCTTCACCAACAACTTGTGGGATTGGGTGGCAAGGAGCCCATTCTCCCTCAAGTAAGGTCTTGAGTTCGAGTCTTGTGTATAGAGAAACAGGTGTTAGGAGAGCTTTCCACGTATGAGTCCGACCCGACTCGAATCCGGATTAGTCAGGTTTACTCCCGCTAGGTTTATGGGTCCGAATACCGGATGGTTCACCAAAAAAAAATACGCTGTTCTTCAAACTAATCCTTTTTCTCTAGCGATATTAAAGAGCCAACTCGACGAACATACAAAGACAAATAAAATTTTGCAGAAATCATACTCTGTCGGAAATCATGTACATCACGATTTGAGCAATGTTAGGCATTGCTTTCTATCCGTATCATTATTAGACGTGGTATGATCTTGTCATATTATTTGACACAATTATCAACTATCAAAGCATTTCATAATTATATTAAAAAAATAATATATATATATATATATATATAATATGGAACAACTATAGATGATTCAAAATTTTACCATGTTTAATAGTAGTAGATTTGTTTAACCATGCCACATAATTCTCCGAATAACAACACCAAGCTTATAAGCTTTTATTAATGAGCTAACCAATAATAAAATAAAAATGGCAGTAAATACACTTTTTCAAAATTAAGTACTATAAATAAACGGGTTTTAAAAATATTGTAGTAAATAACTTATTTATGATGTAAATAATTTATTTACCATTTTATTTACAATGTAAACAATCGCTATTTACATAATAAATAGATTTAAAGTACATATAATCTATTTGTTCCCTTATTTGTGGTATAAATAATTCTTATCTATATTGTAAATAAATTATTTGCATTGTAAATCTGTGATTTACTACAAATATTTTTAAAACATGTTGTTTACTTTAAAAAATTTTAAAAATATAATATTTCTCTCGTTCTTCCAAAATAAAAATGTTCAAAATTAACCCTGTTAATTCTAAACACCATAATTGAAAGAATGTGAGTTTCACTTGTGTCTTTTATATTACAGGAACCATTTTTTTATAGCGCTATGTCCTCGGACATTCTTCTCCAAAAGTCTTATTTTTCTACATATTATTGCATTGAATAATACTTTCTAAAACTCCAATATTAAAATTTGAGAATGACACTAACATGATGTAAATCAAGTTGCTCTTAAAATAGCAAATTTCAGTGTGTTATCGTTGACGAGAGAAGAAGCCCTCCCCAGTCAACTTTAAAAAAACCAGCTTTCAAGTGCTCGCTCGTGTGCTTATTAGGCTATAAAAGACCAAAAACAAGGACCAAAACAAAAACGACCGAGAAGCTCCCCCCAGTCTCAAACTCTCATCCGAAACAAACATGGAGAAGATCGAGCACACGACGGTCCCCACAAACGGCATAAACATGCACGTGGCATCAATCGGGACGGGCCCGGCGATCCTTTTCCTCCACGGCTTCCCCGAGCTCTGGTACACCTGGCGGCACCAGATGATGTCGCTCTCCTCCCTCGGCTACCGCTGCATCGCCCCCGACCTCCGTGGCTACGGCGACACAGACGCGCCGCCGTCGCCGGAGTCGTACACGGCGCTCCACATCGCCGGCGACCTTGTTGGGCTTCTGGACCATCTCGGAATCGAGCAGGCCTTCGTTGTGGGCCACGACTGGGGAGCCGTGATGGCCTGGTACTTCTGCCTGTTCAGGCCCGATAGAGTCAAAGCTCTGGTCAACATGAGCGTCGCCTTCCCTCCGAGGAACCCCGCCAGAAAGCCCGTCGAAAGCCTCAGCGCTTTGTTTGGGGACGATTACTACATTTGCAGGTTCCAGGTGAGTCAATTTTTATTAAATTAAAAACATAAAACAAGTAAAATTGCGGAATTTTTGTTTAAATTTCGCTTCTTTTTTTAGTTTTTTTTTTTATCATTTTTAATTATCATTTCGAGGACCTTTTTGTATGTGACAACTTAAGGTTGTTTGGATGTTGCAGTTCTAACCATTTTTTTTATAGCATTTTCATGTTGTATTATTTTTGGCTTTTAACTTATTTTAACTATTTTCTGAGCACCCTATTAAACAAGTCTGTTCTTTTGATGTTGTTTACTGAAAATCAGATCATTTTTCACCAAAAATACTTAGGTATTGTCGGTTTTAAACATCATAACTAATAAAAAATCACTGAAATTTATAATATAGCATTCACTTTCTATCGGTACTTGATTCTCTACTCTATGGGTGCCCTTATATCGTAAATTTTTCAAATTGATAGTTCAAGTTTTTCCGATTGAAATTAGTGTTTTTATTATTATTATCATTTTTGCAAATTGAAGGACTGCCTCTTCGCACTGTAGTATGACTGCTTATTTAATTGCAATATGTTGTAGGAAATTAGTTGTCACAAATCTGGAAAACAACTTTTTATATTGCACATGGTTTATCTTTTAGCATAAATTGTTGTTGTGATTTAGTTGAAATTAGTTCCCTCTTCAATGATGGTTGAGAGTTTTTTTCTAGTTGGAATTCGTCCCAGTCTTTGAGGATCTTATTGAATCTTTGACATTTTGGGAAAAAGGACTGTTTAATACTTCATTGAATGACGTTGTGGGACAGCCGGTGCTCAATAATAGTATATTTGTAGGGCATTCTTAGATCAAGTACTCTCCTATATTGTGATTTTAGGGAATATTTATGGGTTGCATTAATTGAACAGAGCATCTCATGTGGCAGCAAGTTCAATGCCATTTTTCTCTACACCTCCACTTTTATAGGAAAATGACCCTTAGAGTAAATTCACCGCCTTCTCCTCCCCTCCACACACATATAATGAATAAAATACAGAAAAACAGGGGGAAAATATATGGTGAATTTGAAAATCATTAATGAAGGGGTATTTAATATTGTGTTTGGTAATGTCAATCTCGACCAGAAATAATAAGCTACATTGTAAAGCTCTCACATACTATAATATTTTTAATCAAAATTGATTCAAACCATACTTTTCAAACACTTTATAAATTGTTTTAGTTAATGAGATAAGGGAATGAAAACTTAAAATGTGATATGTATTATTAAGCACATGTTTAGAGAGTTGGTTTACACTCAAATAATGTCAAGCCTCTATGCTACTGCGTAAAACAAAAGTGAGCTAAAGTATAAAGTTATCATATATTACAATATTTTAAACTAAAGTTGGAATTTAAAACGATATAGTCTTTGGAAATTATTCAAACGAGGTTCAAATTGTATTGATCACATGTGTGTAGGAACCAGGGGAAGCTGAGAAATATTTTGCACGTGATGACACAGCAAATTTGCTAAAGAAATTCTATCTGGGTCGGAATCCGCGTCCTCCATGCGTTCCTAAAGACATAGGATTTGGTGGCCTGAAAGCTCCACAGACCATGCCTTCCTGGCTCTCAGAAGAAGATGTCAAATTTTTCGCTAGAAAATTCGACGAGAAGGGCGTCACTGGAGGGTTAAACTATTATAGAGCTTTAAACCTGTAAGTGATATTGGGTATACAGCAGGAATATAGTTGTCATTGCATTGCATTGCATAGTATCAAGACAATCTCAGCATACACTCCTTTACCACTTGGTATCCCTTGCAAGAGTGTAGTGGCCTGGATTTAAAGGATTACTGTGGTAAGTCTATAGTCAAAGGTTTGAGTGTTTGATGAATGCTTGTTCTTGCCAATCCAGTACTCGATTTAGCAAACTTAAGAGCATGCTTCCACCTACCTTAAACATTAAACACATTTAATAAGGCTAATATGATATTGCCCTTATCGAGGTGTACAGCCCACCACTACAGATTTTAGTGAACAATATTTAAGTTAGCTTATGGGAGAACTCCTTTGATAACACTCAAGGGATATGCTAACAGCAGCCACTCCCTTCCTAGATTTTTTCTTCATCCAAAAAAAAATGGTGTCCCTGACACCACTCTTAACATTAGAAGATGAGTGGTAATGTGATAATTTATAGTTTAGTAAGCACCGAATCAAAACTAGAATCTCATTGTGGGAAAATAGATTTTATTGTTTGTGGTTGCAAGAACCTGGGAGCTAACAGCAGCATGGACCGGAGTACAAGTGAAAGCACCAGTGTAGTTCATCATAGGAGACCTTGACGCGACCTACCACATTCCTGGTGCAAAAGAATACATACACAACGGTGGATTCAAGAGAGACGTCCCATATTTGCAGGAAGTGGTTGTGATGGAAGGAGTGGCTCACTTCATCAACCAAGAAAAGGCGGCGGAAACCGCCGCTCACATTTACGACTTCGTCAAGAAGTTTTGATCTTTCATCCAAGAAATTCTTCCCACTTGCCCCGGTTCCTTTTATGTTTTGTTCTGCAGTGTAGCTGTTGGAGTTGCAAAATGCAGGGACAATTATGGGGATAGATTTTCTTTCCAGCTTCTCGAGCTAGGCAGCTGCTGCCGACTTATGTATTGTTGTGAGATTTCCCATCTGGTTGTTCGTCTAGGACAATTCATTTCTCTTCCAGTTATTGGACTACAATAACAAGTGTGATTTTTCTAGAATCTTTCCTTATATCGTGGTGTCAATTCTTATTAGATGAATACCAAAATGGCTCTCATTTTTTCTTCCCCTTATAATGCTATGTCTGCCAGTTTGGTAGAGTAAGAAAGTTAAAAGAAAGAAGTTACCGGAACAAATTTAGAATGGAACGGAGAATATTGGGTTGTTCAAAGAATGAAAGAATGAGAGAATTCATGAGACTCATTTTTGAATCCTTTCGGCTTTGAAACCAAAAAAAAAGACGACATGTTGCATAAACAGAGAGAATAATTTTCACCCTTTATTACACCTCATTCATTGACTTCATATAATGGCATTGTAAGATCAATTTGTATAGGCATTTCTCCTCTTTTTCTTCTCTAAAGACTAGGAAAGACAAACAGGATCAGTTTTCTTCACCTCGGCCAGCGTTTTAATAAGTTGATCATTCAGCAAGCAACTGATGATACTGTAACATTAGCTGGTCCTCCAAGGATCGACCAAAAACAAAACCGCAGCTAAGGAAGCTTCAATTAAATTCAATTTAGCACTTTTTGAAATCCTGCAATGCAGACTTTGTCCAAGTCACCGGCCCTTGTCTAACCTAGTTGGTTTCACTTCTTTAATTACACACACACATATACAGAGTTAATTATATCATTGTTTCTCTTAGTTTTAACTATTTTTTAATTTATCTTTTTGTTTTTAAAAACTATAAAAATATCCTTAAAATTTTAAAACTTGCTTTAATTTCATCCCGTAAATTAAAAAATTGGGTAAAATATGACTATCCATAAATAATTATGATCAATATTTTTTATATTAAAAACATAAAAAAATAAAATAAAACATCAAATTTAAAAAAAGAAAAAGGAACTTTAAGTTTTATGATCAATTAAATTTTAAAATATATTTTTTTATTTTTCTCAAGAAAAAACATATATTTCACAAACAAATTAAGTTTAGTCAAAGGCATTTTTATTTTACCTCTGTTTTTAAGTAAAAAAAAAAAAAAAAAAAAAAGTCCACAAAAGATAAAATTGATACAAGTTCTTCAATTTAAATAATACCTTTGTAGTTTATAAAAAAAAAAGGACAAATTTAACAATAATAAGACCAAAAGGTATAATTATGCGGCCAAACCCTATATATATATATATATATATATATATATATATATATATTCTAACTCTTGTTTAACCTAGTGAAAGGCAGTGAACATTCAAGGCACAAAGCAATACTTTAAAGTACAAAGGACAAAATGGTAATTTTAAAAATTCAAGGGACAAAATGAAGAATTTAAAAAGTTTGAGGAGGCAAAATGATAGTTTTCAAATTTCAAGAGGAACCGAAAGTTTAGGAGTCATCCGTGTTAATAACCCATATATATATTAACCTACTTTGCTTCCCTCTAACGTCTAACCTATTTAGTTTGTAAAATCTTTTCCTATCATTTGCAGAAATTCGAAATTCTCAAGATGATAAACAAAAGGCAAAAAAGGATCAGAAAGGGGTACTAATAAATGCATAATGGTGAAAATGCTCAAGGTGATCAAAGAAACTTCCAAACTGAAAGAACGGGAAGGGAAGCTTGGGATTTTAAATTGGATCCTAATGGTTGAAGTTTCTTGAAAATCTATAGGTAAACAATTAAAATCCCTCTTCAAATAAATTCTCACGACAAAACTATCCATAACAAGGGGTAATATAAATGAAAACTGCTACAAAAAACATGAATGTGCTACAAAAAACATGAATGTCACTCCATAAGCATGGGAAAAATAAAATAAAAAGAAACCATAACTGCAAGTAGGCAGAAAGATCAATTGGCAAAGCTTGGATGGATCCATTCATAATGTATGAATAACTTGGACAACTCAAACTCTGAAACCTCTGCTGTTCCTTTTACCTCTAGCCCTCTCAAATTTCCTGCCCTTTGATCGCACATAGGGTTTGGTGTGGCTGTGTGGCACACCAGGTGCCGGACCAAAGTGCTTGACAGCCTCACGAGCATTCTTGGGACCCCTGAGGAGGACCTGCAAAGTGCACAGCACGAGGGGGAAAAAAAAAAAAGGTTTCTAAGTCCCAATATTCCTGGAATTGATTGCATCTCAAAGAATTTTCTTACTGTGGAAGAAATTAAACGAGGAACAAGTTCTACACTACAAGTTTTTGCATGCATTGCCAATGCAATCCCTGAAATTTTTGCCTATTTATCGCCCCTTTTTGTAAACCAATTGGCTTGATAGAACTACTAAAGCTACTTGGTGATTAGATAATGCTAGGTATCTTACTCAATCACACACCTACAGAAGACTAATTATCTGCTCCTATAGAAGGTAAACAAATACAAAAAATTTAAAAAACCAAGAAAAAGCAGCAATTTTTTTTTTTTTCACATGGGCTGAGTCTATACCAATTGACATGACAAGAAAAACAGTGAACAAACGTACAATAATCATACAAAAGCTGAACACAGCATAAAGTAAAGCTTGAAATGCTATAAATACCGTGTTCTGGCCAAGAGGAGCTCTAAGAGCAAGCTGGTCAAACGTCAAGCATTCTCCACCAGCCTTCTCAATCCTGGCTCTGGCAGTCTCTGTGAACCTAAGAGCAGTGACCTTCAAAGCAGGAACTTCATAAACCCTAATGTCGTCTGTCACAGTCCCAACAACCACAGCAACCTTGTCTTCCTATAAAATATCAAAGCGCAAAAACAGACTCAATTTAAGCACAAATTCACAAAAACCAATCATTCGAAAGAGATTAAATACAGTATACCCGAGAAACAAAGACCAAATCTCAAAAATTAACGGTCATTTTTTTCTCATCTTCTAATAATGGTAGTAATTTTTGTTTTTTCTCATTAACCAAATGATACCTTGCCCTTCATGAAACGGATCAACCTGGAGAGGGAGAGTGGAGCCTTGTTGACCTTGCTCATGAAGAGCCGCTTCAGAACCACAGCATTGAAGTTACTCCCAGTCCTCCGAACGAGAAATCGGTAAAGCTGAAAATTCAGATCCCACAAACGTCGAAACCCCAAACGCGTCAGAGACACAAAACAAATCCAAAAGAAACCGCAAAGAGAATATGGAAAATGAAAGAATAGAGGAAGATAAACAAACCTTGACGAGAAGCTTGAGGTAGATATCGTCGGACTTTGGGGCGGTACGCTTCGACTTCTTGCTCTTGCCACCGGCGACCAAATCGATACCCTGCGAAATCGAAGACACGAGTTACAGAGAAAGAGACAGACAGAAATGGAGATTGAGATTGTTAGGGTTTCAGGGGAGGAGGAAGGTACCATTGCGACTAGTGATGGCTGGCCTGCTTCTCCCTCACACGGCAACTGGCTACTTACCGAAAAACCTAATTTGCTATTTGAGGGGCGAGGAGATTTTAGGGTTTGGGGGGTTGTACCTTTATTATGGTGGGGAAAAGCGTAGACTAGAGCCGTCAAGCGTTCCGGGTTAATGGGTTCGGGTATAGGTTGGGTATTAAGTTTGAGAATATACAAAATAACAAATTTTATTAATTAATTAGTAGAAAATCTTGCATGGTTTGAAAAAGTAAAATGAGTAGTCAGATTTTATAAGTTAAAATCTCATATATACCCTCTTAAAATCTGATTTTAATTTTTCTTTTCTTTTCTTTTTTCCCTCTTCACCCTCTTTTCCCGATATAGGTTTCCCTCTTTTTTCTTACTCTTTCGTTTGCTTCTCTCTATCTCTCTGATGTTGCTTACTCCGTCTCTCTCCCGCTCTTCATCTCGACAAAGGAAGACCATGAGATCTGCAATTCCAGAGTAGTCCCATGGCCGGCGAATAGCTGCAAACTCCTCTACTCAATGTCAATCAACGATGTGCCCACTTGCATTTTGATCGTAGAAAAAAAAAACAAAAAAGACCAGTTAATTAACGATCTTTCGAACTCAATTTTTTATAACAGTTTATTTATTAATTTATCGTATATAAATGTTTAACTCATTTATGAAAAATTTATTTATTAAAAAAAATTATAATATATTGTGTACTACTTTTCCAACAACATAAACAACTTTCATATAAATTGTAAATAAGATAAATATTTTATCTTATAAAGTCGCAATGGGATTAGAATATGGTTAAAAGTTTCTCTATTCCAACGTTGCAATTTCCAAATTCTACCTGTCCATACCCAAACAAAAATGACTTGTCTTCCAATCATTTGGGACCAGGGTGAGGATCATCTTAAATAATGCCTTCCCAGGCTCATCTGCGGGGCAGGTTGGTAGGCACTGTAGTTGGCACAGCTGGACCAAATGCTTGGATTATTATATACTCTGGCAATTATTTTTATGCAACTGTTGAGAAAGAACTCTTTACACCATCAAGCCACTCCAAAAACATTTTTCTGTGCGAACTGGAGCAGAGAAAGTTATTTTTTTATAAGGGTTGAAATTCAAGAGATGATTTATGGTAGAAATAATAGCAACTTAATTTAGATTGATAGACATATTTTATTACGTGCTTCCAATGGTATATTGTGCATTGGTGAATGTATCCACAACGTGAGAACTACTTGTGCAACGCTACTATTAAAATACCTTATATTTCCTTTTTTTAAATACAATTTCAAACATAGGACAATGCTTCACATTTTCCTTTAAAATTCCGAAAAAAAAGTTCCCTTAAAAATATATTGTTCATCCTTAAAAAAAATATTGTTCAATTGCCAACCTGAAAAGCAAAAAAAAAAAAAAACATTGTTATTGTTAAAAATCTTAATAATTAGAATATTTTACGTTAAATATAATTATTTATATAAAAATCCCACTTTCTATGCTATTGGAATGAGATTATTTTGTGAAATTTTAAAAGTTATTAATCATTTTTTTTTTTGCCAGCAATCAAAATTAGAGTTTAGAAAGTGTTTTGTAAACCAAAAAAAAATTAGGAATAAAAGTGATGTAATTGCTCATAGTTGAGAGACTACTAATAACCATTATATTTTTTTTTCACAACTGCTTTGATTGATTGTTCCATCTTATTAGTTTTAACTACAGTATAAAATTTTCACATATTATAATGTTTTAGTTTTAATATAAGTTACAACTTGTTTCAATGTCACGTGGATTGTGCCTTGCCCATTTATTTAATTACCAAAACGCCCAAGTTCTATCCCCTAAAACCCCACTAACTTCTTCGCCGTACCTGGAGTCCTTAGTGTCATTTCGGTCCAAAAAGGACAACCAAGTTTTGGGACCATTGCACGCCCAAATTTCCAAATAACTACCCTTTCTTACAAAATTTTCTCAAAATTTTTCTTTTTATTTTCCAAATTCTCCTACATCCTTTCTTACGTCTCCGACTCGTCCGTCTCGCACCTGTCACGATGCACTCCACCAAAACCCGCCGCAAAGTCCTTCCGGCGGCCCGCGAGAACGGCGACTCCGCCGACAAACTCGACCAGCTCCTCCTATCCTCCGCCTTCGCGAACGGTGAGGACTTAGGCCCCTTCATCCGCAAAGCCTTCGCCTGCGGCAAGCCCGAGACCCTCCTCCATAGCCTCCGCCACTTCTCCCGCTCCAAGGAGTCCGAAATCGAGGAGGTCTGCAAGGCTCACTACCAGGACTTCATCCTCGCCGTCGACGATCTCCGATCTCTCCTCTCCGACGTCGATTCCCTCAAATCCTCCCTCTCCGAGTCCAACTCCAAGCTCCAGTCTGTCGGAGTCCCGCTCCTTTCGTCTCTTGATGCCTTCGTGGAAGCGCGGAACGTCTCGCGGAATGTGAACCTAGCTCTCGAATCGGTCCGGACCTGCGTTCGGCTTATGGAGCTCTGTTCGAGATCGAATTACCATCTGGAGAACAGCAATTTCTATATGGCGCTCAAGTGCGTGGATTCGGTGGAGTCGGAGTTCCTGAACAAGACGCCGTCGTCGACGGTGAAGAGGATGCTGGAGAAGAAGATCCCGGAGATTCGATCGCACATAGAGAGGAAGGTGAGCAAGGAGTTCGGCGATTGGCTGGTGGAGATCCGCGTCGTGAGTCGGAATTTAGGTCAATTGGCGATCGGTCAAGCCTCCTCGGCGAGGCAGCGAGAGGAAGATCTGAGGATCAAGCAGAGGCAGGCCGAGGAGCAGAGCCGCCTCAGCTTGAGGGACTGCGTTTACGCCTTGGAGGAAGAGGACGACGATGGACTGAGCGGTGGAGGAGTTGGAGACGATAGTAACGGTGGAGGTGGAATTTTGGGATTTGATTTGACTCCTCTTTACAGGGCATATCACATACACCAGACGTTGGGACTTGAAGACCGGTTCAAGCAGTATTATTTTGAGAATCGGAAGCTTCAATTGACTTCGGACTTTCAGGTATCTTCTATGACTCCGTTCCTTGAATCGCATCAAACTTTCTTTGCCCAAATCGCCGGCTTTTTTACAGTTGAAGATCGGGTTTTGAGGACTGGTGGTGGTTTGATATCGAAAATGGAGGTTGAGAATTTGTGGGAAACTGCTGTTAGCAAAATGTGTTCTGTTCTAGAGGATCAGTTTTCTAGAATGCAGACTGCGAATCATTTGTTATTGATTAAGGATTATGTGAGTTTATTAGGAGTGACTTTGCGTAGGTATGGGTACCCAGTGGACGCTTTGCTTGATGTTTTGAGCAAGCATAGAGATAAGTACCACGAGTTGTTATTGTCTGATTGTCGTAAACAGATTGCGGAAGCGCTTGCCGCTGATAAGTTTGAGCAGATGTTAATGAAGAAAGAGTACGAGTATTCGATGAATGTTCTTTCATTTCAGATACAAACATCAGATATTGTACCGGCTTTCCCTTATGTTGCACCGTTTTCTTCCACAGTGCCTGATTGTTGCCGTATTGTGCGGTCTTTTATTGAGGATTCTGTGAGTTTCATGTCCTATGGTGGGCAGTTGGATTTCTATGATGTTGTGAAGAAGTATTTGGATAGGCTATTGGGTGAGGTCTTGGATGGGGCTTTGTTGAAACTTATCAATTCATCTGTTCATGGGGTTTCTCAAGCAATGCAGGTTGCAGCGAATATGGCGGTCCTGGAGCGTGCTTGTGATTTTTTCTTCCGTCATGCTGCCCAGCTTTCTGGTATTCCCTTAAGAATAGCAGAGAGGGGCAGGAGGCAGTTTCCACTGAGCAAAGCTCGTGATGCAGCGGAAGATATGCTCTCTGGGTTGCTAAAAACAAAGGTTGATGGGTTTATGACGTTGATTGAGAATGTAAATTGGATGGCTGATGATCCTCCGCAGAGTGGAAACGAATATGTGAACGAGGTGATAATCTACTTGGAAACTTTGGTCTCCACTGCCCAGCAGATTTTGCCAGTTCAAGTGCTTAAAAGAGTTCTACAAGAAGTTCTTTCTCACATATCAGAGAAGATTGTTGGAGCCTTACTCGGGGATTCAGTTAAGAGATTCAATGTAAATGCAATCATTGGAGTAGATGTGGATATTCGGTTGTTGGAATCTTTTGCTGATAACCAGGGATCCTTGTTTTCTGACGAGGATGCAAATCAGTTGAAAACTGCTCTCTCAGAGGCAAGGCAATTGATTAATTTGCTACTGAGCAATCATCCAGAGAATTTTCTGAATCCTGTAATCAGGGAAAGAAGTTACAATGCTCTAGACTACAGGAAAGTGGTTACAATTTCAGAGAAGTTGAGGGATCCTTCAGATCGGCTATTTGGAACCTTTGGAAGCCGGGCAGCTAGGCAAAACCCAAAAAAGAAATCACTAGATGTATTGATAAAAAGACTCAAGGACGTGAGCTGATTTGTTTCGCAAGTGTATGCACAAACCCTTGTTCTTTTTCCCTTACAATCGTGATTGGGATTGTTTCATAGCAATTTATTGCTAACTTTTTCTAACGCCAATTGCTCTTGTTCTGATGTATCATGAAACATGGCAAATTTGTTTTGTATGTATTACTCATAAATTGTTGTTTGTTGTATTGAAGTTCTTGTCTTTTCAACGACATTTTTTGTCATATTCATTAGCGAAGCACAGTGCACCAGAACTGGCTAGCACTCCATAGCCCCTATGAAAGAACGTGGGACATGCGCATCTTCACGATGCTTCCTGATGCATGTTTGGCTCGCTTTGGCCCAGGTCAGATGTTAATTGTGTGGTTGTTGGATAAGGCCTTAGACTTGGAGAATAGAGAAGGCAGAAGTATATAAGCCCAAGGAAAACATACGTCGGCTCGATCAGTAGTTGCGTATGACGGTGTAAGTTGGACCGGTTGACAAATATACACAAGCTTGAAAGTGGTGCCTTCTTCAACTTCAAAATTTGTTGCAAACCTGCTAAAATGGATAACGGTGTTAGGTTTTTGGGCGGAGTAACCCGCGTGCTAGTCACTGGCCTATGAATACCTATGAATAAGAACATAACGTGTCACCTTGCTTTTCAAAAATCTAAGCCTAATCTTTTCCAAAAAAAAAAAAAAAAAAGCCTGAACACCAGAAGAGAGAATTTATCAGGGGGTGTTGGGCTGCTGTCGCTGCAAGTGGTGATGAGCTGTTGTTACAGCGTCGTGGAGAAGAGAAGGCCACGACCAGCAATCTTCACAATCACATCTTTACAGTGACGATGGAGCTTGGGGTCCCAGCGAACACCAACGACTGTGACTCCCAATGCTGTCCCCAATGTCTATCCACTATTTTCACGAGTGTATTGTCGAAATCTGTGAATCCCTCTTCCATAAGCTCACCGTCGATGACAAAGAACCTTAGAACAACGTTTGTGACGAAATCCACCATCGATCTGCGGGGATAGTTCAGATTCACAATCATCTTCAGCGTCCCAAACCTCTCCCAAATTCGGCATTGATACAAAAATCTTAACCTGGTTGTCATGGAGGTTCTGCAACGTCGGCATCGGGCTGGGAGGGTGTAAACATGTGGAGAAGACGAAGGGTGGTTGTTGTTGTTGTTGTTTTTTGTTTATTTTATTAATTTGACATGTGGGGATACAATTGGTCCATTTGGTTTTTTTTTTTTTTTCCCTAGTCCTTCTGATGATGGGGTTGTAGATCGGTGGAGAGGAAGACAGTGATGGTGTTGTGGAGGATCTAGATCCGACGATGGGTTGTTGATTGGAAGAGAGGGTGAAGATTCCTTTTTTTTTCATTTTTTTTTAATTTTTTCCTTTAATATTTGTATACAAAAAATTGATCTAAAACCCATTTAAATTTGCTTTCTATTTTTAAAGGTTTTAAAAGTTAATTTTTCCTCTTTTTCTTTTTTATCTTTTCCAGTTAAGAAGTAAGAACACAACTAATAGTCATTTATAAAAACATAGATTTTGAGAAAAATTTATACAAATTTTTAGATTGAAAATTGAATTTAAGCCCTAAATGGAAGAAAATAATCATGATACCCTTTTTTCGCCCTCTACATGCCAATCACATATAGTTTTCAGTCCAAAAACTTTAACACCGTTATCAATTTTAACAGGTTTGTGACAAATTTTAAAGTTGGAGGAGTTGATTATAAAAATTTTTACTTGAGGGACCAATCCGCTAAACTAGTAAAGTTTAGGAGTTTGGTGCAAAAAAAACCTATTGAAAATTGATAAGAAATATCTCCCATATCTCCCGTCTACCGGAGGCGTTTTTCAAGCACACAACATTGAGTGCCCACTTGCAGATTTTTCTATTTCGTTTTCGGCTGCTTCTGCAAAGTTTTGCACAGGACGTTCGCCCTTTTGTGCACTTGTTTATGTCTATATATCAGACACATCCCAAAACTTGTACGCAAAATGGTATCAGATTGATGGTTGTAGTGATGGTGATAGTAACAAGTGATCGTATAATAATAGTCATAGCTGGTGGGCTTTGCGTGTTTGTTTGTTCCTCTTGTCCAAGTCTCCGATAGGATCACACTTTGCAATGAAGTAATATCTCAACGTGGAAAGAGGATCTTTAAAAACAACATCATGTACAAAAAATATATATATAAAATTTTCATGTTTTTTGCTCTTTTTTTTTTCAGGATTAATACGCATTTACACGCGTGTTATTCAAGGGAATCTCACGTGATGGGCAAGGAAAATTCAATGTTTCTGTCTAAAATCAAAGAAAAGAAAAGAAAAGGAAAGCAAAGAGGAGAAAATCCGAGCATGTGTAAGTAATTACACTATAGTTGGGGCCCGCCACTTTTTTGATCTTTTTGTCTGCATAATGGCAGATGGCACACGTTTCTTTGATTTTTCTCACCAGTTTCGGGTAATAAAAGAACTTCTTTTGTTATTACTTGTCGTTTATTAGTATTATTACAATTTATTGGACGGAAATGAAAAAAAAAAAAAAGGTTGCTTTCGGATATACTATTTTGCAACATTGAAATTGATATATCATTTTTTTATTTATAATTTATAATGAATTGACCATTTAATGAGCTTTTCACCATATATAAGTTGGCAATTTCTTGATAATTGCTTCAGAGTTCAGAGCAAAAAAAAGTTGGCAATTTTCTTGTTGAAACAAAAAAAAAAAAACCTATAGATGAATATATGTTTTTCAGTAGTCAAATTTGTAAAAATAAGTTATTTTAATTAAATTTAGTGCTTTAAAACATACGTCACTAATAAGAGTCTCATAAAAAAAATCCCCAAATAAGTTACAAAAATTACACACGCAAATGCATATGCACTGATGCATGTTATCAAATAAAACTTTCTTATCTAGTGTCCCTTTCGGATAGAATTCCACTCTCTAGGCACGAAAACGACAGAAGTAAGGAAGGGATTAAACCAGAAGTTAGAAATGTAATTTTGGAGTCAAATTGTAATGTATTGTTTGCCTATCTATAAAAAACTGGGACACAGTAATTCATGAATATATAATTCAATGGAGTTGGGGCCTAGCTTACTTCCATCTGAATCAAAACCAAAAGAAAGTGAATTGGAAAGGAAACTCTGGACCTCAATGGGACGTATGTGATATTTGCTTTCTTGTTTGTTGCTCCTTTGTATGGCCCATAGTTCGCCTTTAAATCTGTGTTGTTTTGGTCCTTATTGCTTCTTAACGAAGTTCAACTTATACCTTGCATTGGGATAGTGAAACAAGTGGACACCTTGGTAGCCGAATGAAAGAAACTAATATAAAGTCTTGACTGTTTTTTCTATGACTTTTAGATTACCAAAGTGTCCAAAGGGATAAGGGTGAAATGTGAACCACCATTTCTTCTTTTTTTTTTTAGCAAAAAAAGTTCAACTAATGCCTTTAAATAATGATAATAATAGTAATAACAACAACAACAAAGTTACATTTGTAAAAATAAAACTGTGAGAATGGATCATGAGATACCCCTACCAAAGGGAGCAGTTGACCTAATTCCGTTGCCTAATTGTGTATTGTTCGAAAAATTCAAACCGGTTTATATTCAAATGAAATACGCGCCGTCGGATCAAAACCCTACAATCATCATCAAGTCTGAATTACCACATAGGCAACTAGCAGCCATATATACCACCAACCCAATTTTCTAACCAACCAAACTTTCCACAAAGGAAAAAATTAAAAAAAAAAAAAGTGAGGCAGATCACGTTAATCAGTGCTAAAAACATAGTGTTCCAATTTCCAATCAAAACCCATGTCTTGGACGATGGTTCTCTCTCTAATTCTCCTACTTCTCTCATCATCCTTCCCAACCCCAA
>CAMOHE010045723.1:0-44470 GCA_946598075.1 Artocarpus hirsutus | reverse complement strand
TCTCCATTTTGTTTTTTTAGCTCAATTTTTTGCTTTTACCCTTTGGGTATGTTTGTTAGGATGGATGGAACAAGACAAGGATAGCTAGGCTAGGAACGAGGAAAAATGTGAATCAAAGGATGGGTTGTAATTTATCTCAAAGCCATTTGGTATAATAAAGGAAGTAATCATGCTTGTTTTCTTTCTCCCCATTATAGATGATGATGATGAAGGGGAGAATAGGATTTTTATTTGTGAAAACTACCATATTGTCCATTTGAATAAACTGAATATATTTCTTAAAATGCTCATCGATTATATACAAATAATATTGTGCTCAAATTTCTTCAAACCAACTCTTTTCTTTTCTTTTTAAGCTTTTTCAAATATAATGTATTTGTCGCTAAAAAATTTAATTTGTTAACTTTTACTAATAAAATTAGATCTCAGACAAATAATCAATCATTTAAAAGTTCAAAAATCCCCGGTCATAATGCTATTATTAATATACATATTACTTTATAACATATCTTGGGATTATCTAGAATTATACCTTTTATTTCTGTCGTATCACAACTCTGTTACATTAATATCTTTAAAATTCAGAGTAATACGTAAGTATGACCTTTTCTTAGTCATCGGTCAATTCTCATTAAAAAAAATCCTAAATGTCCTTACAAACAAAAAATAGAGGAAGAAGAACAAGAAAAAGAATAAAAAATAAAAATTTTAAAAATGTGAAGAAAATTTATTTCTTTTTAACAATCAAACTCAAACCTTAAAAAAATTTATACCGATTTAATACAAATTTGAAATGCAAATAAACACATATAGTTCAAAATATAAAGTATATTCTTTTGGGAGAAAGAGGGAAATAGCAAACCTTTAAGACGTTCTCACCATCGTACAGCTCTAGGCTGTAGCATCTTACAATATCTGGAGGGTTCTCTTGGCCTTGGCCTAGCCATCACCCTGGGACCGTTAACTACCTTCTTTGCAGTCTCCAATGTCGACTAGGCTAGTTGCCCCGAAAGCAGACGGTCTGCTACTAGCTTCTGCGTATATCTCAGGAAAATCTACTAACTTGGGCGGAATAAAAATTAATTGCACATTATTTCTAATGGAAAAGAGAAGCATAATTTTTCAAACTTCTAAAAATTTCTGATCCACACCAAAATTTCAAAATTCCTCCCCTACCACCAAATCCCGTATCACACCGGAGATCGGCTTTGACGGCGTCGCCGATCGTGGGTAGCATGGATCTTCGTATGAGATCATGTTCCCTCTTTACCATCCACTCTCTTACTCCTAAGATCATGTTCTCTCTCCTCCCTCTTTCTCTCTCCATCATTGTCTTCTCTATCTATCATCAAACCGATCCAGCTGTACCTCGTTGCAAAATTCGTCGATCGAAATTGTAGAAGGATAGAGATCCTTGGACGTCGTCTTCGAAAAAACTGCCATGGGCGACCCTTCCATCTATATCGCATGATCAAGGATCAGCATGATTGTGCATGAAGAGCTCAAAAGTTGCTAGATCGGTGTAGCCGCGAATGCCAATGACCTCACAACATGACAAAGAGAGAGAAGTCACGACCTGATTCCGGCCTCACGATGCCTTGTGACCTTTGTCACCATCTTGCCATGACCTCGCTGTCGCCTTCTTGCCATGGGCCCACCGTCATTCCTCCGTCATCGTCGAAGAGAGAACGGGAGAGAACAGAGAGATTGGGTTCGCTATTTTAGGATTAGGGTTCCATTTGAGTCGTAGGATAAAGAAATTTTGGTTGATTGAATTTGAAGTAAAATTAGAAAACCACAGGCTCAAAACTTATAAAAATTTTTAAAATGCTATTTATTAATAAGTTAATTAATTCCGATATTTATAATAAATTTAAAAATGTGTTATTTTATTCAATCTCCCATCATATTGATAACCGTAAAATTCAGACTATATCCTTAAAATAAAATACAATGCAGACCATAAAAATCCCAAAAGTTGCTCGTTGTGCATCAAAACGGCACCGTATTAGGGAGTGGTGTCTCTGCTTCACAGTCACATTCCTATTCGCAGTGTCAGGGTGAGAACAGAAAGAAGCCTGTGGACCTCTGGTGTCCAAAAATTTTTGTTACCAACGCAAAACTAGAGAAGAGAGCTCTCTACTCTCTTTCTTTCCTCTTCCATTGAAAAAAACTCCCATCCAATTCCATGGCTACTTCTCTCATCTCTCCTCTCTCGGCTCCGTCTTCTTCATCTCGCTAGCTGGGTCCTTCTTTTGGGTTCCCAAACTCTTCCTTTCTTCATGGCTCAAAGTTCTTCTGCGAACCATCTTCTTTTGTCGCTTTATCTGGAAGAAGAAGAGAAACTTCTCGAAGACTCTTCGTGTCTCCCTCTGCCAAATCGCTGGACCATATTCCCAAGCAGTTCAGGGAACAAAATCTCAATGATGGTTGTGAGTCTTTCTCCTTCTTTCTCCTCTAATTTTCATGTTTTCATTTCAAGGAATGCCCTTATTTGCTGTTTTAAATTTAAGCTTGTGTTTTTGTGGATTTTCACTTTGGGGTTGATTTACTTTAGTTATGGTCGAATACATTAAGTGGGGTTTTTTTTTCCCCTTTCTTAGATAGGGGTGTTTGGTTGCCGAGAAAAGGCGTGAAAAAAATGAAGGTGGGAAAATTTATCCATTAATTTTGCTTTTCTAACCACTCTAGACGATAAACGGTAAAAACGAGCAGGGATTCTGTAGTTTGAATAATAAAACTATTGTAATAGTCGAATTGAGATGTTATGTGCTCATATTATTTGGGGAAGCTGAAACTATAGGGAACCCATGTTTTTTTTTTTTAATGCTTTCTTCCTCGTTTTTGTAGTTTCCTGAGCTGATGTTAGAATGCTTGATGTAAGAAGTGTGCTATAGGTTTGTAGTGTCTTAAGTTTAGTGTACTTTTGAATGTGACATGCTTATTGGTTGTGGAAGCTTTACAAAAAAAAAAAAAGTAAAATCGAGATTGTAATAAAGGCGGTCTATTGCGTCAGGTTGAGGTTCCGATTCTGTCTAGGAAGGAGTGTGTTAAACGGACCATTAGATGGAATGAGGGGGAGAAATACATTACTTTGGGAATGGAGCAATGATGGTTGAGTGAATGGGTGTTCAAAGATGTAAACTGCCATACACTGACAGCTCTTTGCAAAAGCCTATATGCTTATTTACGTCTTCTATATTGGGTATTGAGCAGGCCTTCCTGCTCCCAACATTTTAGCTGTGCATCATATTTATTTATTTATTCATTTTAAATTTTTGTCTGTATTACAACTTGAGGGTGTTGATTGTTCATGCTCTTATATTGTTCCTCGAATAAATTTGTTGAGAACTAGAATAATCTTTTGTGTTGTAGCGATGGATAATTATAAGAATGTGCCCCAGTCTCTGTATGGGGCTCTTTCCCAAATGGACGTGTTCATGACAGAAGATAATCCTGTTAGAGGTCAGTCAGAAGCTGTTACAGAGGTTCTCTCTTTACATACTTGTCTTTTTCTCCTTAGTGGCTTGGTGATAATTCAGCAACAAAATCACTGAATAATTTGAAAGTGCTTAACTTGCTACTATTTTGTAATTTAATTCTGTAAGATCCTAAACCTATATTTAGTTAATCAAAGTTAATATTTTTCGACCAATTTTAACAGGAAAGCATCTATTCATCCCACAACTATTTGAATCATGGAGGGATGTGGAGTCTATCAGGTTTGAAAGATGGTCCTTCAAAATATAGCATGAGTGTAAGCATGTACTGGGGAGGAGCGAGAGGATATGGAAGACCCTGATCTGCTCCTCCGGATTTGCCTTCCTTACTCTTAGATGCTCGGATTTGCTATTTGGGCATGGCCGTAAGACAACTACAACTTGTTTTGTAATATCCTAGATAGGCTAAATTATAATATTTACATCTCTCTTTCATATATTGGGACTCATCTATGTTTTCCCGTGATCCTATCTGATTGATGCAGATTGTTCCTGCTGTAACCGAACTTCTCATTGCTCAGTTTATGTGGTTGGATTTTGGTGACCCTTCTAAGCCTATCTATAAATACATAAATTCATCTGGGACGCAGGTTATTGTCCAGTCAGGGTATTCAAACATTTTTCCGTCCATGGGAAATGGTGGTTCATGATATTATTAGTTTTGGGTCATTTCACTTTTATTCTTTACTCATACGTTTTATTTCGTTCTGTTATGCACTGTAGAATGAGAAGATGGAGACCGTTGGATCTGAAACTGATGCATATGCTATAGCTGATATGATGTCTGTAAGTATTATTAACCAAGGCACAAAATTTTTTGGACCTTCTGGTAGAGGGTGTCGGAAAACAAGTTAAGTTTTGCCCCTTTTTGCACTAGAAGGCGTCAGGAAATAAGTTAACTTTTGCCCTTTTTTGCATAGTGCACGTGCATCTGTTCTGTGGGGCTTCCTTTAAGTTTTATATTCGGGATTGGGGGAAATTTGTATGCCATCTATTTGACTTATTTCAGAAAAGCACCTATTGCAGTACACAAATCTTCTTAAACCGTGGTTAAAAATCCAGCCAGTTGACCTACTCTATCATCAATCTTTGCATGTTCAATTAAAGTACGTCAAGTCAGATGTCTACACAGTCAACTGTGAAATGTTGTACGGTCAAGCATCAATGATGCTATCACATGGAATGAAGGGTTATCGTACCGTACAACCTAATTCCTCTAGTATGGTTCCAACTTGCTGCTTAAAACTAAGCAATGCTATACACAAGTCATGCTCATTTGAAAGCCGTGTAACTCGCTATTGTACATAATCGTTACTCACTATTTTCTGATATTAACCGTTGATCATTGTCATATTTTACTGCAGCAAAGTTATATCTGCCAAAGGTCAGCAGATCAAGTGGGGCAGTCATTGATGTGTGGATTAAGGTACTGCCTGTGCCTCTTTCTATCTTTCTCTCTCCATCTCTCGGCTTCTGAACAAATTTATATCAGGCCAAAGAACTGGATGCAAACACGGAGTATTACATTGAGCTACTGGCAAAAGGTACTGGCAAATCCAAGGAAGAAATCACTAAGGACATCCAGCGACCTAAGTATCTCCAAGCACAAGACGCTATAGACTATGGCGTTGCGGACAAAATAATTTGCTCGCATGATGTTGCATTCAAGAAACGGGTAAAATACTTTCTTTGTATATTCTGTCTCCAACTCTTGTTGCATTTCTTGCCTGCACGAATTATTCCTAACAATATTTCTCCAATCAGAATTACGACGAGATGCTTGCTCAATCGAGAGCAATGAAGAGATCAGCAGCAGGAGGCAATCCACTGGCAGCTCCATCAGGATTTCGGTAATTACAAGCATAGCATGGCTTGCAAGATAAGACACAGAAGTCTGAGTTCTTCGTTACTTTTCTTACATATAGAGCGCCTTTGAGGGGTCTGGTAGCATTTGGGCTTTGAGTTGTAAGACAGACTAATGATGTCTCATTTTGTGACCATAAACGCTTCTTGTAGTACTTAGCAAATGCTGTAGATGTGGGTGCCTTCTGGCAAGTTCTAATGTTTAATATCTTACCCCACGAAAAGACACGGAGAGATTTTATTGTTTCTTTTGTTTCTTGCGAATATACTACACTAACAGACATACCTTTGCTTTGTCTCTATGTTTATACTCTGCAATTTATTTGTCCCCATCAAAATTTACAAGGTTTCTTCTAACGATTAGAAACGGTGGAAGCATCTGGGTTTCCTTGTGGAGATTAATGTTTTTACTTTTTTTGGGTTCTTGTTTTATGTTTTTACATCTCAGTAGCTTGGGGTGTTAAAAAAATCCATCAATCCGTCAAAACCGTTCAATCCAAACTTGACCGAAAAAAATCAATAGTGTTTTTTTTTTTTTTGTGATTTTTGGATGGTTTGGGTTGTTTTTTATAGAAATACTTTTGGGTGGTTTGATTAGTGGTTTGGGCTTTTCAAACTGCAAAAACCGTTCACTCAAACCGCTTCAAACTGTTATGGATATAATTTTTTATTTTTAAAATATTTTTGTATAAGATAATTTTTATTATTTTTTATATAGATTATTATTCATTGCTTATTAAAAAAAAAGTTATACACATATAATAGAAACTTTTTCACACTCTATAATTATACTTTTCTTTAATCACATTAAAATAACATTAGGCATCACTCATCGACACCCAAAAAACAAAATCGAATTAAAGAACCAAATACTAGAAAGTTTTAATTCAAGTTTAAAATTTAGTTGTGTTGTTTTATATTATTTTGCTGTACTTTTAACTGTTTAGTTTGACTATTGATAAACTTTGATTTGTTTTATTGTGACTTCTTCGAGGGTAAACTTTTAGGAATTTTATAATAATTCTTAA
Source organism: Artocarpus hirsutus (assembly GCA_946598075.1). Taxonomy (NCBI): domain Eukaryota; kingdom Viridiplantae; phylum Streptophyta; class Magnoliopsida; order Rosales; family Moraceae; genus Artocarpus; species Artocarpus hirsutus. The sequence continues at coordinate 38,079 of CAMOHE010045723.1, read as the reverse complement.
ATATTGAAAACTTTTTTAATCTTAAGCTCAAACTGTTTATGAGTGATTTAGTTTGATTTGGTCTTTGTAAAAAAATCAAACCACTTAAAAATAAAATTTATTTTTTAGAGAAAAAAAACCACTCAAACAGCCTCTAAACACCCCTATCATGAGGAGTTGATCTATTTTAGGATGCTTGGGAAAATAGTTCAAACCAAGAATTATAACTCAAATGCTATAGCATGCAAGAAGTTTATACTATAGCTCACTTTTGTTTCATATTATAGCATATAAAAACTTTATATTGTTCACAATTGAAACTAAGTGATTTAAACTCTTAAAACTAAAAGACTTCTTTAAAAATAAGGCAAAACTTTAGCTGGCACATACACTTTTCCTCTATTCATAGATAATGTTATTTTAACCATTAGAGTCCTTTCATCTATAGTTAGAAGCAATTTCGCACCACATATTGCAAATTTTTGACATATACACAAAATAGATTTCAAAAAATTAATTTCAATGGTTAAAATAACAAGACCTGACGGCAAGACAAAAATACTTATCTTACCATGAGAGGTTGCTAAAATTAATCATGGTTTCAAGAAACGAGGCTAATACGTCCTCTAAAAAGTACAAAATTAAAGAGACGCATCAACCAATCAATCCATGGACCTAAAGTTCCTTCAGCTCATTTGTTCTATTCTTTATTTACACTGGTTTTACGCACTTGGATTTCAAATTTCAATGAAAATGATGCAACCCTTAGACCTTTTTCCTTCGCTAACTTTTTGGAAGTCGTCAGATCAGTTCACATTTCTCTTTCATGGTTAAGCGTCATTATAATATATTGCTATAACATGACCAATTCGTACTCTTTCCAGGGCGCAGTTAGCAAAATAACTATGCAAAAGACAGCAACTAAGGAGGTAATCGTGGCTTGGAAGAAGGCAAAATATAAACATGAAGGAAAAAAGGGTATACCTTTCTATTGTCTGATCAGTTAAACTATGAATTGAGAGTACATTTCGAGGACACACTTGGAGCATCGCAGACTGCTATGGATAATTATATATATGTCCAACAAAAAAAGGAATCTCAGGGATCTGTGAGTTAGGAGGCTAGCACTTTCGGCTTTGGCTTGACTTCTATTTCATTTACACCACGGACGAAGATGGCATCTGGTTCATGGCTGCAAAACAAATGTACTGTGTGTCACGGTTGGTAATGAAAGAGCTAGAGAGAGATACGATAACGAGATTTGATGATCTTACGGTTTTTCTCCCTCCTCAAACGTGTAACTTGAAGCCACAGCCAAAAGACGGCCATCTCTGCTAAATGAAAGCGCTGCAATACTTGTTGGGTATTTTGAGTACTAGGAAGACAGGGAAGAACGAGAAAAGAGATTAGAACCTTTTGATGTATCCATGACTGAGTTATATGAAAATATGTACAAAATAATTGGGGAAAAAAAAAGAGTTACGCTTGAGCGAAAGTTTACCTGATACAATCTCTTCTTGTTATTGCCATCCCATACATTCACAAAACCATCACAACCTCCAGTTGCAAATGTACCGTAGCTGAAAAGGTTGATTTTGACGATAATCAAATAGCATGCAAAACAGAAAGAAGTTGCAAAATCACTCGATTTAAAATCAAGACAAAAGCTTAATTATCACCAAATATATATATATATATATATATATATATATATATATATATATCTGACCGCTCGTCCCAACCAAAAGACCACATTGGGCACATTGTAAACTCTTAAAGAATTAGATACAAATAGGCCAGGTGCTTCTATAATTCTGAATTCAATAGACTCTTATGAAAGCCAAAACAATGGATCTATTCCATAGATGACTGCTTATTGCAACAGTTAAATGAACTTGCTCGAATGAGTAGTCCTGTCAACATGCCAGCTCAAAGTTTTCAGAGGTTTTTAAATGTGTCGGTGAGATTTAATTAGTATCTGAGTGCATTGACAAACGCTTGAATCATGTTTCTTTGGCCCACTAAATTTAGTTATTGCAGGAATGAAGTCCTTCCCTTCTTTAAACGAATTTATAACATGACCATATAGCTGGTATTTTGAGCTATTTAATAAAGAAAAATCTGACGTCAACTCAGCCTGCAAAGTCCCTTATGTTGCCTTCCATTGATCTCAAAAAGTTAAATTACTTGAATGCACAAGGATATTAATGAACATACACTGGGTGGAATGCAATGGCATTTACTGGATAGACGATGTCCCTTCCGGCCTCTGATTTTCTATGGCACTTGAAGGCATATCTGCAAAAGCATTAAAAATGTTAACACGGAGTCATGGATGAATACTAAAGTTGATTTGCATTATCACACATTAAGTGCTCGCATTTTCTTTTAGAAGTACCCTCAAAGAGGGTCCCATCTCCTGATTAATTGACCTGCCAATCATGGGCAAGCGTGTAGCCACGTAAAAAGTGCTACAAGTCATTTTCACCAAGAGTCTATAAAAAAAAGCTAGGCAGGGCAGTATAGCATGACACTATATATCTCAAATCTCAATTAAACTGCACAAACCAATCTATATTAAACACAACATTCCAAAGTCTCGTGCTTCTCATGCTGTGTAAAATATTACATGACATGACATACTTTTTGGCTTGGCTAGCCTCTGAAAGATCAAAAAATTCCATGGCAACCCGTCCTTCGACAGAACTGAGAGCATATCCTACAAAACATGGATATGTCAGTGAAATGTCCAAGAGAACGAAAATGAGTGAAATACACAAATCTGAACACAAAGGGTGCTAAAAACAAAAAGAAAAAGAAAAAAAGAAAACATGCAATGACACAACAACTGATCCTAACAGGATTGACAAAAAATGGAAATATTAGAATTTCCACCTAAGCAACTGATCCTCATAGTCCCTCAATTAATGCTTTAGGCCATGCTAACAGAATCGATGAAAGCCCTCTTCTAAACACAACATAACCAAATAAAACAAAGGACAGTAAACACCCAAAAAAAAAAGTGTGCCTCTTGTGCAATGAAACTAATGAGTGAACCAAACGCAAGCATTACAGTTGTATAACTTAAAAAACTTTTCTTTTTTTTTCTAGGAGAAAGAAAGGAAGGGTAGCAATAAAGATCCACAAGATACTGCTCTCTTGACAATTTTTTTTAAAAGAAATTCTAAAATCTCAAAATACCTGTTCCATTGGGATAACAACGCACACAACGAGTTTGATATTTCAAGGAGGATTCCCTTCGTTGTTCAGGTTGGGACATATTTTGCAGATCATAGACATTCACGTGTCTTCCTGCAGTTGCTACAACCAAACGGTTTCCAACAAGAGAAAGGGAGTACACCCGCTCAGGTTGCGGATATGTCCCAACAAGAGTACGCTCTTGCCCACTTGCACCTCTGGGGTCCCAACACTTAAGTGTTTTGTCCCAACTACCTGTGATCAACTGACCTGAAACCATGAAGAGAATGAGGAAACCATTTGTGTGGCATGAATTTCTAAAACTGAAACAAATAAGCTACATACCACATAAGTGATAAGACAATTGACTAAACTAGGTTACAAGTAACATCATTGCCATTTTAATTGGATATCGAAGATGATTGGAGCATCTCCAATGCAATGCTATATTGATGTATCAATGTCAAATTTTTCATATGCCAAATAGCATTATGCATTGGAACACAAATAGAATAGCACATCAAATGTGCTATTTTCCCACTTTTTTAGGGCAAATGTGGCATTGCTCGTTTGCATTGGAGATGGTCTTAGGACCACGACTTATTTTTGGCGTCAAACTTAATCCAGGTAACAATAGCAGAGTCTCCTATGTGAAAGTTCTCCATCAAACAATGTGGCCCTCACAATTCTGTCGCCAATCACAAAAGGATATATTTATATCACCCATTTCGAAAACAAAGATGAAAAATCTTGCTAAAAAGTAAAAAGCAACATGCACTACGGTAGCTGGACCATTGAAATTCAAAACCAAGATATTAAAATTCATCCTAAATTAGTCACAGGTGACTACTAAAAAATTAGCCCAATTTACATCACCCATTTCTACAACAGAGATGGAAAATCTAATAACAAGTAAAAAGGAACTTGCAGTACAGCTACTGGACCATTCAAATTCAAAACCAAGATCTTAAATTTCATCCTAAATTAGTCACAGGTGACTACTAACAAATTAGCCCAAATATATTCTCCAGTCTAGAAGCTTGAGAATTTTAACACATCAAATTCAAGTTTGAAGCTCACCAATAATGAACAACATATGCGCCAAAGTCCAAATCAAGATAGAATATAAAAAGCGAAGGGAAAAATAAAATTAAAAGAGTACGAGGGCAATGATGCAAGGAGAAAAAACTGAACCTGCTGCGTAAGAATACTCAACACACCGTACAGGGGCATCATGGCGTCCCAAAATATCCTCTTTATTGTAGTTGAAAACAAGCCTGAAACATATAGTTCCAATCTTAAGCTCAATTACAAGCTCACTATATACTAAGTTTTCACCGTTTGAATGAAATCGCTCTCTTTACTGCTAAGCAAACAGAAAATCAGGCTAGGAAACGAACTCACCGTCTCACAGTGTTATCGGCGCCGGCGCTGAACCCCGAAGAATCGTCATGGAAGCAACAGTCCAGCACGGGACCGCCGTGCATGAACTCGCCTCGCAGCACATTGGCGCTCGCGTCGTACAATCGGACGCTCTGCAACCGAATGAGAACGGAAGAATCCAAAGTCATATCTATAAATTGAGAGAGGGGGGGATGAGAAAGAAGTGAGTGAAGTTGGAGAGGCGTACCTTGTCCCAGGAGGAGACGAGGAGGTGATCGCTGTGATTGGAGAAGCGGAGGTTGGAGATGCCGTCGGAAGGAGGGTTGGAGAGTTCTCGGCCGGGAACCGGCGGTGGAACGGCAGTCATGGCGGGATCGGAGTTTGGGCAGAAGTGAGAGAAAATTAGGGCTTTTTTTTAGAGGAGAGAGAAAGTGTGTCGCAGCAGGGAAATGCGAGGCAGGGGGAAGAGGGAGAGGGAAGGCCTGATTTGAAAAGAGAGAAAATAAAGGGCAACATCCGAATTCAAATAGATGAGCGAGAGAGACAGATCGGACTTGCATTTAAGTTGGTACCGTCCGGAGGGGATATTCAAAAAAGTTTAAATATGGATTTTAAATTGAGAAAATTACATGTCACATCTTAGGGTTGGTTTAGTAAATAGATTTAAATTATGTTAATTTAAATTATTTTAATTTAAGTTATGTAATTTGAATTAGTTATTTGAATTGTTATTTGAATTGACATTTAGATGTGCATTTAAAGTTTTAATTTGAACATGGAATAAAATTGAAATTTGTATTTAGAGAGGTAGTGAAAAAAGTTTTTGATTTATTGACAAATCTAATAAAATCTTAATGTTCATGATATTAAAAATATATAATATGTATCTTAATTTATTCCTCTCTTTATTCGAAACGTAATGAAACTGCATTATCTATTCCTAAAGATTACTCTTGCACCCCTCACATTTGAACTTTTGATTTCAATGCAACCCTTCGTGTAAATTGATTTGTAATTAGTAAGGTGTTTGAGAGTATTGGTTAAAACCCATTTAGCTGAAAACATTATAACATATAAGAGTTTTACACTATAGTTTACTTTTTTCTTGATACTGTAGCATGTAAGAGCCTTACACTATAGCAACCAAAAGTTTTAGTTCTAATCATATTATCAAACACCACAAGGTTTGGAAAGACCATTTTGCCTTTGCAACATCAAAAATGAGCATATTTTACACTGGAACCAAACAATATCCCAATAGCAAATAGTCGTAAATGTTAAATTCTACAAAGATTAGTTGTTCCAACATTGCCTCATGGTAGGCTAGCTGCATGTATTCATGGAACCTAGGCAAATTGATTATGAGTATGTTTGACAACGCGGTTAGACCTACTTTCTTATAACATATGAGAGCTTTATAATATAACATATTTTTGCTTTACACTGTGATATGTGAGAGTTTTATACTGTAGAAGTTAAAACTGTAGGCTTGTTTGACATAGCTTTTGCTTGTGATTTTAATCAATAGAAGAAGAAAAGCAAAAGATGTAACTTTTAGCAAGTGTTTGAAACCATATGCTTAAAAGAGCTTTATAGGATCAAAATAATTTTAATTTTTTCAAAGTTACAAAAACGTTATATTTAAGCTTATAATATATTATTAATATTTTAATACAAGTTTCAAAGTCTATTTCAGTAATACTTTAAGAACAGCCACATTTGTGGCTTTATATGTGGCTTTATTAGAAAGCACTTTTGATAATTTATTCAAACACTTTTAAAACCAGTTTTTAAACTCAAAAAAGGTAAAACAACTTATGACAAAACCCTCCCAATCATGCCTATATAGTTTGTCCCATCAGAAAGTGAGCTCCCGTATGCAAATATAGGACAAGACTGACACCAGCAAGGCAAGCCCTCTCATATAGGCTAAGCACGAGGCTAGCTCCCTTGTATGGACTCAAACGCACAAGTCGCACCAAGAGGAGAATGCTCTTTATGCATCACATAACGTCTGTAGGGATATATTGTCTTTTGTCAAATCAAGTAATAGGCGCAATATCCTAGTGCAAGGTCGCTGGCATTGACCTCTCACATTGAGCCAACAAGAATGAAGAACAAAAGCCTACGAAAGTGTTTAGGTTGTCTTTGGTAACGGCTCGAGGCTTGGACGCCAAAAAATTTTGTTACTGGAAACTAATAATTAGAAATTGGGAAATTCGTGACAGAGTGTGGTTTTTTTTTTTCTCTATCGGTAGAATACAAAATATGGACTTTCAGATTAAAAATTTATGATCTAAAATGATTGTGTCTATAAAAACAAAATTGAGAATTACCACACTTGTTTATGCCTATCTTTTCTTTTTCCATAAAAAGATTTTTTTTTATGCAATTAAATCTTATCCATCCATAACATTCACTTTAGATCTTGACCTTTTAACTTCTCCTAACTCTAAAATCATACCAGATCTGAAAGTTGAGCCCCAAACTTTTTTCAAGCAGCCCCCACCCTCAACAATCTTTATCCCAACCTCCCACCCTCGCCGGTCTAGTTCGCTCTCACTAGCCGCCCAACTCCCACTGGAAAACCATATATCTTTACTACCAACGTATTTCGTCGTCTTGATGGTCACTCGTTGAGCCTTGCGCCTTCAACGCCAACGGACTTCCCCCTCCCAGATGCTTGTTGAGACCTTCCCCACCCCCCCCACCACCCCCCCCTCTTTCCACTACCACGACCCACAATGGGTTTTCTTTTTCGTCAATAATGAAGATGGCTTCCAGTTCACGGGATTTCTCCTCCATCGCTAATGAAACTGACCTTGGCCTTGCCAGTTTGCTCGTACACATCCAGCCTCTGCTGTGGCTCCCAGTCTCCTTTGGTGCAAGATTCACTCCCCCGGCACTCACCTCCTGGCGACTCTCCTCCCCGATGCTAGATATTGAAATCGAAGCTTTTTCTTTTTTTATTGTAAAAGTTAAATCAGATTTAGAAATTGGGAAATTAATTGTTTACTGTGGGGTTAATATATGTTTGGTGTAAAGTTAATTTGTTAACACTGTGTGTTTGGGGTAACGTTAATTTAGATTTCCCCATTTGATTACTTTATTTTTTATTTATAAAATCAATTTGTGTATTTTATGTGAAATTTATATAATTAGTAAGTTTATTTTTGTGATTAAAGTTACAATTATTGTAAAAAACGTTATTATCAAATTTATTTATCTAACAAATAATCTGAAAAAGAAAACATTATTTTCTAATTAGAAAAGCGTATGATAGTTATTCAGGAAAGAGAGAGAGATTGATTCAATTTTGTAAGAGATTTGTAAAATATAGGATATTTATGTCAATATTTAAAGGTTAGGGTGAAAAAAGGAATTTAAGTAAAATAGAATGGGTTTTTTTAATTATTTTTATTTGTATTTGGACATAATTGTTTGCCGATAAGACTATATAGACCCTTGGTGAGATCGAATTTTCACCTTTGGGTCGTTCTCCATTGGTGGAGAATTTTCCCATTCTCTAGCATGACTTCTCTTTAGAAATTTTAATAATGAGATTGTAAGATCAAAATTTTTAATGTTTGATGTGGACTATGTATATATGTGTAAAATAAACCATATATATTTATATAGGAAATATATCATGTGCTGCCTAGGCATTTGCCAGATATGAAACGACAAGTCATGTGCTATCGTTGGATCAAAAAATGAATAATGAGGATTAATTGGAGGGCACTTTTTTTTTTGAGGGCTACACGAGTAGGGTTACAGGTTACTTACCATCAACAGTGGCTTAATTTAAAAGATCTTAAACCAATAACACAAAATGATACCACGTTTTGTTGTATAAACCACTTGAGATCGTTGAGTTTATTAACCCTAAAATTTAGTTTGGCTCTCTCCTCTAAAAGGCGGGGGAATCCCTACAAAAGGAAGCCTACACAAAGGAGATCTTGTACTCATAAAAGTCTTTCAAAACACAAAGGAAGCTTACACTAGAAAATTGGCAGACAATTGGGAAGGTCTGTATCAAATCCAAATCGTTGTTTGAGACAGTGTTTACAAGTTGGAGAGACTTGACAGATCAATCATTAGCAAAAGCTGGAATACCCACCACTTACGAAAATACTATGTATAATTTATGCTAAACTATTTTGTTTTAGATTTTACATTGTTATTCGATTCAATTTCATCTTGGTTATAAGGTGCTAAGTCGTAATTGAACTACAACTGGCTTTATCCCCACACATGGGTATGTAGGCAGCCCGTGAATTATAAACGGGTGCAGCCGCATTATTATTACAGCAATCTTTCCCAAGGCTTGCCATCACCAAGGCTGTCAGTTCCCTAAATACGATCTCTAATAGCCATTTTCATGGCTCACCATCATCATGGCTCTATTAAGTCCAAACTGCGGATTCGATCAACTCGTCTTGAGTTTGATCTTACATCACCATCATCATGACTCTATAAAGTTTCAAACTATGGACTCAATTAGCTTGTCCCAAGCTTAATCATATATTGCCATCATCATGGCTCTCAAAATATTGGACTCGATCAACTCATCTTGAGTTTGATTCTATATAGCCATCACGGCTTACCATTTTCATGGCTTTTTATCCTAACTCACAACTTGATCAACTCGTCGAATGCTTGGTTGATTCTTATTCACCACATTATAAATCTTTATGAGTTGAATCGATTAATCAATATTCGATTTCATGTTTGAATCAACATTATTCAGGTCATGCTATAAAACTTCAGCTTGCTAAACCATGTTATTGGTTTAAATTTTATGCCAAAAGCTCGATTTAAACAGTTATAATTATCGTTCAATTTCCACAAGTATTAAAGCATGACGAATTTGAAGTTTGATTATTCTTAATGAATTAAAACTTCAAAAGGGAATCAATATTACCGATAGTGTGACAAAGCGAATAATGAATGATTAGTTCAACAAAGCATGCGATTCGATATATGAAGCAAAATAAAAATTTTTCAATACAAATTGTTAAAAATTGTTCAATATATATGCATGATCTTATGAAATGATATAGGTGACTTCTTCCTTTGCCATTCGAACATTCTCCTCTTTTGTTCTCTAAAAGGACGGAGGTACAACAACTTGCTCACTTGCCATCGATGCATTGACTCTTAAAGAATTAGGAGCTGAAGAAGCCTTGGCCCTTATATCTTTGCGAATTGCCTTGCTTGCATCGACTTCCTTGACATAAGATTCATTAGGAGACATTAGTTCCTTAAGCTCTGTGATTTCCTTGTCAATAACAGGGCCACTAAGTTGACCTGACTTGAGCTTTTTTAGTGTCTCAAGGCTTGTGGTGACGGAGGAATCGCTATGAATGTCGAGTAGTTGCTCATTGATCTCTTCGATTTCTTGAGTCTTCACCTCCATCCCTTTGGCTAATTTGGTAACCTTCTCTTCCTCTAGACGAAGGCTACTGCTTAAATTGAGGACCTTTTCGTTCGACCTTGTCAAAGCATCGTTGGCATCATCTCTCTCTTTCTTCCTGTCATCCCTCTCAGACTCAGCCTTTTCAAGCTTCTCTTCAAGCTCCTTCATAGTCAAAATTAATAGTTTGTAGTTGTAAACAGCTTTGTTTGCAAAAATGTTGTGAAGCTGAAAGGCCTATATAGTGGAAAGGCTTAGTATGAATCAATGAAGCAAGTTAAAAAAGTTTTGAGACAAAACTTCATGCCTTACCTGTCCTAGGGCCAAAGTCGATTCGTTATACAACCAAGAGAATGACTTCCCACCAAAAGTATCTTCGTCTCGTATAAAATTAAAACTCTTCGTTGCTCTTAATGTCGCTTCCTTGTCTTGAAGGATGCTGACGTTCTTCGAGACGTCAAGAGTTTTATCAGTAACCATCGCTTCGACGTCTTCGATAACAACAAATGGCTCCACAGCTTTCCTTTTCTTCAGTAGTGGGGGTTGAATGTCGAATGAAGGTGGTGAGGGAAATCGAAAGTATCGATTGGGGGAGTCGGCTTTTCCTAGATAGAGGATTTGTCGACGTCACCCTTCTTTTTCTTTTTTGCTGCTGCCTTCCTTTTCCTAGCGTCATCAAACGAAAGTAACAAGATCTTCATTGATGATAACGCAGTGTTTGCTAGAATAGCGTCTTCGACCCGTTTTGGAAAGCGAATAGGAATACCTGTTGGGATTTCTCTGAATCTTTTCCAAATTGACAACTTTCCAAGTCAATCTGTAACACCCGAGAATTTCTAATGCATTAAAAATGCAATAAGTTAAGGATTATGTTAAGATGAAAATACAATTTAAGAAGAAAAATACTGTATAATAATATGAAAAATTATGCAGCATTAGAATAATGCAGTGTAAGGAAGTACACTGATAAAGTTATGCAGTATAAAAATTACACTGTAAAAGTAACACAGTGTAAGAATTTTACTGTTTAAGGTTAAGCAGTATAGAAATTAGACTGTTTAAGTTAAAGCAATATAGGAATAATACTGTTTGGAGAATATAGATGAATAAGGAATGTTGTAGCACTATAGAAAATGTACCTACTGTATAAGAAAAATACTGTCAGCATAAATTTAGACTATATAAAGTTAGATAATATTAGAATTACATTATGTGATGGATGAAAATAAGTATGGGAGGTTGTTGGGACCTCAAAAATTGTATTGAAAGGAATCCCAGTAGTATAGGAAAAATGATATCGGTATAAATTTAGATTGTGTAAAAAGTTTTGTGAGACCCACCAAGGGGAACACATTGAGAGTTTTGATTGGGCCACCAAATATACTAATGTGGCCCAATCATAAATGACCAAGTGAAGCCAAAGATGATGTTAAGTGATGATGATGATGATAAGTCATCAAATTTGGTAAAAATTACCAAAATACTCCTTGAAGTGGCCAATCAAATGTTGCCAAGACTAAGCAAAAATTTTAACCCAAATAATGGCAAGTGATGACTCATGATGATGAGTCATTAAACTTGGTAAAAAAATGTCTTATTTATCAAGTTGTTTCCATGCATTAAGGAACCAAAGTGTTCCATTTTTGTTCTCCACAAAGAAAAAACGCCCCCTTTAGGCATTTCTCCCTCAAGAAATTTTGATGAATTTCCAAGCCTCCAAATCATGTTTAAAGCAAGCTCTAGTGTTTTAGTGCAAAGTTTTGCAATTTTGGAGGTAAGATTCTAAACTTTTTCTATAAGTTTCGGTGATTTTCTTCAAGTTTTAGATAGGTTTTGATTAAGGTTTTGTCATGGTTTTTGTGGAGAAGACATGACAAGGTTTTGAGCTTGGCAAATGAGGATCAAAAGGTTGACAAAGTTTAGGTAAATTTCTAAACTTTTTATTTGAAAATTTATGCTAAAAATATGCATACCAAGTGTTTGATGAAATGTTTTGATCCATGGCATGATTGGTTTATGTTCTATGATGATGGTGATGGTGATGGAAAAGACAAAAAGTAGGGTTTTGTGCCAAAGAATGAAAAAGTTACTAAACTTTACTAAAATTATAAAGTTTAGTTAGTTTTCAAGAAGTGATGGTCTAGAGGGCCTTAGAGGCCAATTTATGTTCCAAGCAAGGTCTAAAAATTGTCAACACAATGAGAGAAACAACTTTTGTGAACAAAGTTTTATGAAATTCCAAAAGAACTAAATTGTAAAGTTTTATGAAAGTTTTACATATTTAAAAATCAGTCAAAAAATCCCCCTAAACGTTAGAATTTGAGAAAAGTCAAAACACAAAAGTTGTAGAACTCATCTAAACTGTTAGGAAAACTTGAATAGTTTTTCAAAATTCGGCTTAGTTTAGGAGCTCTGAATTTTACGAAATTTTAAGCGTAAAATTTCAAAAAATGAAAACATTATGAAATGTTTGGAATTCAACCATGTGCTTTTGTAAGTTTTATTCCTTGATAAAAACTAAACATTTTGGTATAAAGTGGTCGTTTTTTGTTTGGGGGCAAAAATGTAAATATCTTTGTATTTTGGGCCAAAATTGTAAAATTATTTGAAAACTAAGTTTTCACTAAGAAATGTTGAGTTCCTGCACTGCTGTAGGTAGTGAGTACTCATAAATGCTAAGTTTTAAAGGATTCAAAGTTTAGAGAAGTAAAGAATGAAAGAAAAACGTTAGGGGCAAAATGGTCATTTTGTAAAAAAAGGCCAAAACGGACCCGAAATGCCCAATCTTGAAGTCACATCCCTTGGCGGCAATTTTTTCATATTATGTAAGTAATGAAATGATGAAATTAAGCAATGAGTGTAATAAGTTATGGAAATGGACGAAAAACCTGCTAGGGGTAAGATCGTCATATTTAAGAAAACAGCTAAAGCGGAGTCGAACACTCCGAACTAGCAAAACAGACTTAGATGGAAAATGATCTATCATACGTTAAAACATCTAAAGTGGAGTTGAACACTCCGAACTAGCAAAACATACTTAGATGAAAAATGTTCTGTAATACGTTAAGTAACAAAGTTACTAGTGAGATGGGAAATTTAATTAAGGGACATTTAAGAATACAGAGTAACCCGGTAGGTTACAAAGTCAAGTAAAAAAAGAAAGGTAACCCGATGGGTTACAACGTTAAAAGAAAAAGTAACCCCGGTGGGTTATAAAGCTAAGTGAAGGAAAGGTAAACCGATGGTTTATAAAGTTAAGTAAAGAAAGTAAACCGATGGTATACAAGTCATGTAAAGGGAGTGAAGTTTAGTGATTAAGTTCTATTATCAATCGAATAGATTGATAATATGAAAAGTTAATTAATAAGTTGGGTGTTGTATGATCAGGACATAGAATTAAGCTGACTAATGGAAGGAAAAGGAATGAGACAGGAACGGAATAGAGAACGTTAGAGTTAAGTCCAAGTAAGCTCAATCTCACCTATAGCATGAAGTAAATGATTTTCAAATACTTATTTATATGTTGGCAAATGTGTTTACAATTGTTATTCAAGTTGTTTTTAAAAATATGTTTGCATTTGTTATGCAAAAAGTTTTACAGTTTAAATCAAGATTTGCAATGTATTTGCAACTATTATGTTAAAGCATGATTGCATTTGATGTGTATAAAGTATTTGAAAGATCAAGTAAAAGTTTACAATGTATTTGTAAAAATTATGTTTAAAGGATGTTTTGCATTTTGTTAATGTATAATGTTTTACAGTTTAAATTATAAGTTTTATGTTGCATTTGTTATGCAATAAGTTTTACAGTACAAGCTATGATTTGCAAGCGTGTTAGCATATAATATGATTGCATTTGATATGCTTACTAAAGTTAATAAGAAGGTAAAGTAAAGACAATAAAAGAAAGTGTCATACCAGTCTCCTTGTTGTGAAGTACTGAAAGTAAAGTTAAAGTTTGACCTCCTTGATATGAGGTACATGACCTCGGTGTTCGATGGTCTCAAGTCTTCCACAAGAAAAGCATCATGTTTATGATCTCATGAGTAATGATGTTGGTACGAACACTAAAGTAAGATAAGGAAAGTTAAGGAACGAAGATAGAAAGTTAAGGTAAGAAAAGAATGTTCATAAAACGCTCATAATTGAAAGTTCATAATTGAGCATAAATGAAAACAGGCATTTTGATTTTGCTTGATTTCCTTGTTATGGAATATTTATATTTTATGGAAAACATTAAAATAGAAAACATTTTGAGAAATGTTTTACATAAAATGTTTGTGCAAAACATTTTCATGTTTTTAAGAAAAGGTTTATGAAGGACGCTTTAAGAAAAACGTTTAAGAAATGTTTTATGAAAACATTTATGCAAAACGTTTCAAAAATGTTTTATGAAAAACGTTTTATAAAAAACGTTTTTAGAAATGTTTATGAAAAATGTTATAAGAGAAAGGTTTTTATGAGAAAAGTTTTTAAAGCGTGCTTAAATGATCTGTGAGATTTTGTTTGAATTTACTAATCGTAAGCTCACAAAAGGTTTTTTCATTCTATAGGTAGTTTTATGAGTGACCAGTAGGACCCGTTATAATAGCTAGGTACTATAGAGGACAGATGCGAGGATTTGGGTATGGATACCACCATAGTTTGCTTCCGTTATATAAAGAAAAGGTTTTCCACTATTAAATATAGTGTTTTCAAAGTTTTAAGAAAATCACAATTTTAAGAAATGTTTTTAAAGTTTTACGATATATTTACAAAATGTTTTATTTTCTTATAAAGTTAAGTTTTAATCAATGATTCAGCAAATATTTCTTAATAAGTTTTAAGAAACAATTTGAGAAGGGTTTAAAGCCAAATGTTAGGCAAGGTCTTGACTTAAATTGCGAAGAAGTTGCAACAGGTTTTATGAACGTTTTAAAGGACGTCAAAGAAAAAAAATATTTCAGTCTTTTTCTTACTAAGTAAGTAAGATTAATGTTCAAAAAATTATGTTTAAGAAAGTTAAGTGACTGTCCAAAAAAAGTGGGTCATCACACAATCGACGTGGGAGATTTTAATCCAAGTCCGTTCCTTCAACGCAAGTAGAGCTTTGAGCCTCACACTAAACCTTTCTCCAAAGGGGGCTAGATGAGGGAATCAAGTAGTCAGTTCGACCTAGTTGCGGTTAATCGACATGAAGAAATATTTCTTTTCCCAACATCTACCCGCATTAACAAAATCAGAGATGAGTTGCTTTGATTGCCAGCATACAAAATAGAAACACCCTCTATTTTTATTGTTTGGCTTTAGATAATAGCACCGAAGGAAGTCATGAATATCGAAATCGATGCAACTTCTTCAATCAGTACTATCAAGGTGATCAGTAGTTATATCCCATTAGGCATAAGCTATGTTATGGAGACATCGTAATGACTAACAACTTCCAGCACGAATTCTGGGATGGGCAATCAAAGTTTAAGCTCAAACCACTTTGTATATACGCATAACCAATTGTCGTTTTGCATGTCTGTTCGCTCTTTCGGATGGGAAGTCAGATGTCGACAGAAGAAGAAATGCCATACCTCGACTTGATTATTGACAAGTCCCCCTCGATTAGAATCGATTTTGGGTTTTTCACAAAAGAAGGAAACTCCTTTTGTTGGTGAGATATATTTTCTTTTTTCGAGCATTTCAATTTGCTTGATTTGATTAAAAGGATTGACAGTCCTGTTTCTTTTTTCCATTGGGTCCTTTTCTACTTCCTTGCTGGTCCCAGCATTGCTAATTTTGGAGTTCCATTTGATTCTAGATTGTTCCCTAATCCACTCATCGATTTCCTTATCGTCGCTACTAGACCACGGATCCTTACCCCCACTCGAACTTGAACTAACATCATGGCCTTCGACATTTTCATAAAAACTATTCTTTAAAGGAAATCTCCGGTTTTGAAGATCTAATGGCTAAAGCTTTTGATATCTGAAGAGTGTTAAGGAGTTCTTAAAGGTTTCAAACCCACGAGAGCCAAACATACAAGAAATCATGGATTTTCTTCGAAAATGAGTTGGAAATGGCACTAAAATGTTCAAAGTCGAAAGAGAAACAAATTTTTGAAAAAAATTGTCAAGAAAATCAAAAAAAAAAAAGAGGAATCTTGCTTGGAAGTTGCTGGAAAGCCCGAGAAAATGGAAGAAAATAACCAAGTTGGAAGGAAATTCCATGAAATGAAGAGAGAGAATAAATGAATATATATACTATATGAAGCAATTTGATCAACGACTGAGATTTGTTTGACCCGACGGTTAAGATTTCGTGTCTTTTTGAATTCCCGCTCAAACCGAGACAATGTCCTTTCAAGTCAAGTGTATATGTCAGCACTACATAGATATTTTGGAGCCTTCTAATCACATTGTGACATGTGCTATGGGTAATTAAGTATCGTGATTTCTCGAGAAAGGGCAATGATTCTAGTGTGAAGGCAAAGTTTCGATCAAGATGACGTGTCATCAAACTAAAGCTAGAGATTTGTTTGTCGACTAAATCGACTAAGGAGTAGGGGCTAATTGTTGGGGTACAATTTGGTTAGGCCCAAATTGTCTATTAAAGGCCTGAAATGAGGCTTTAGGGTTGCGATTAGAGCGAGTCGAACAAAACTGTATAACTCAAAGCTATTCAATGTGAGAAATACCATTCATATATATAAATGAGTTAAGGTTTCAATGGGTTCAATCAGTTTGATTGAATATAAAATCGTTATATGGTTTATTCAGATAACATTCTGTCGCATGTTTGTTTTCCAAGTATTCATTCATTCACATGAATTAACAGTTATGAGCATGTCCAGCCATGGACTAAGATGTGGGGAGAGTACGATTCTTGTGGCCATCATAAATGGACACGTGTCCTACTACTACGGTTACCTCAAGCATTGTCATCCCCACTCTATTAGTTAAAAGCCACGACTTTTCCTCATCTTCTATATGAAGGAATGTTGCCTTCATTTGTAGATACAAGAAAAACAATATACAGAAACTCTATCGAAATTTCTCTTATTCTCATCTTTGTAATTTGTACCTCTCGAATTCATACATAGTAAAGAATAGTGGATATAGCTCTTTTTATAGAGTGAACTACTATATATATGCATGTGTCATATCTTTTATCTTTTCAATATTATTTCATTTCACTTGGCCTAATTTATTAATTACTTTCAGCAATTAACATAATAAGTTTTTTTTGAAGCTAAACATATCTAAATAACGATAATTTGAGGGCCCCAATCCATTAAAAAGAACATATTAATATGAATTAATATATTTTGTATTTGATTTTAGATCCGACGTTTAAAAATATGATTCTAAATACCTAAAACTTTTTTAAATATAACATTAATAAAGATGACTTTTAAGGAGTAGAGGTTGAGTCATGTAGTGCATCATATAGTAATGCCATGGTTGAATTATTAATTTTTAGTTGATTGAGCTAAAGAAATGCATAATTAACTTGCATGTCCTCTACTACCCAAAAAACGAAAATTATAAATTATAAATTATTTATATTTCAACAAATTAAATGTTAAATTATTTATTTTTAAAATTTTGAAAAACTGATGTCCTAATTTTTTTCAAGGAAATGTTAAATTATTTTATTTTTAAAATTCTGAAAAACCAATGTCCTCATTTTTTTTTTAAAGGAAAACGCCATTTTCTTTTTTTTTTTCCCTCAGAAAAAATTTATCAACGAAAACAGAATTAAGACGGAAAAGAAATAAGAGAGAGAATTAATAAAAGCGAAAGAAAAAAGAGTAAAAACAGGAAAAAGGGGCAAAAGAAGGGAAAAAAAAACGGAAAACGGATCTTTTCCTTTTCCAAGCAAAGAGGTCTTGTTGTTGTTGGAGACGGAACACAGCAATTTGGTGTATTGATTAATCAGCAAATCGGTTCAATTCAGCAAAAACCTCATCTCCTCAAAACCCTAACCGAAATTCCTCTTCCGTTCGGAGGTTGATCGGCTCCGCAACCTCTCGACGGTCAATGCAATGGTGGTTTGCAAATGCCGCAAGGTACGCATCTCTCTGCAACATGTTCTAATGGCGTCGAATTTTCGAAAATTTTCTCTGGATTGCGTTTATTCGCGAAATGCGTGATTGAATAGCTCGAGATTCAGATCGGATCGAGTAGGTGAAATTTGCTCTAAAGTCGAGGCGATTTGTGAGATTAATGAATTAGCTCGAACATCTCGGTTTGATTGATGGGAGGATTAGCGCTCTGTGTAGATCGTCGTTGTTAATTTCTTGGACTGTATCGTGTGAATTGTGTGATGGTTTTTGAAATTTTGGTTCGAAACGTTTTTGCATTTCGATTTTTTACTTGGTAGTGCTTATTGATTGCTTATTCTGAGTTTGGAGGCTGATATATTTAGGATTCTTGGTGTTTTAGGCTACAAAGTTGTACTGTTTCGTGCACAAGGTTCCTGTTTGTGGAGAATGCATCTGTTTTCAGGAGCACCAAATATGCGTGGTAAGCTTTTGACTTTGTTGAAAAATTTGGTAATGTTGTGCTGCAATTCTTCTTCCTCTCTCTGTCTCTCTCTCTCTCTCTCTCTCTCTTTTTTTCCCTCGATGGATTTATTGTTCTGTTGGCTCCAGCTTAATTTTGCAAAATTCTTTTTCATCTTCTGGGTGAATGTTTTCTCCTTATTTCACTTATGGATAAAAATGGAACCGATATTATTTTGCACAATAGAGTCATGGGTACAAGCACACCTGCAAATATGTAGTTAGTGATGGACAGAGAGAAAATGGACAATGCAATAATATAGTGTTCTCTATTTTAAATGCAAGCGAATTAAGTAACAAACGCCTAACTGATGCTTCCCTTGATTAGCCCTTAATAAAGGTTTTTTTTGGGTGTCATATAGGATCATTCTGTTTTCTCGATGGTAATTTGTTTATTAAGCACACAACAAAACCAAACTTCATTCATGGAGCAGATTTTGCCTTTTTGATAATTCGCAGTTAAAATAAAATTACCTGGAGCTCTGATTTACTTGTATTAATTTGACGAACATTTTGCCCCATTGAATTAAAATATTGTGAAAGAAAGTTTAATTTTCCTGTAGTGTGTATTTGGATTGCTTTATACTTTTTAAGAAATAGTTTTAAGTATATACATGCGTATTAATGGTTATTTCAGGGGCCTAAACTGCAACATATTTTGATTGTGTTTTGTAGATTCGTACCTACTCAGAATGGGTAATAGACGGAGAGTACGACTGGCCTCCTGATTGCTGCCTGTGCAAAGCTGTGCTTGGAGAGGGGACTGATTCTCAGACTACTCGACTGGGTTGCTTGCGTATGTAAAGATATAATAACACAATTATAGCATCTTACGTGCAAATTTTCTCCAGGAAAGATGTTGTTGAATAATCCATTTTATTCCATATAGATGTCATACACACAAGCTGCCTGGTTTCACACATCAAAAGTTTTCCTTCACATACTGCACCTGCTGGATACGTATGTCCTGCATGTTCTACATCGGTAAGATTTATTTTTAGAACCTTACCATAAATGTGTTGTTGTTATTTTTTATTTTATTTTGTTTGAAACCTGTCTGTAAATATATCTGCAATTTTTTTTTTTGTCCTATTATGTTGCTGATTCTAAAAGTTATTTCAACAAACTATAAGAAAGTTGTGGTTTTATTTTACACATTTTGTTTTTCTTCAAATTAAATTAACAACTGAAATTAAAAACTAAAATATAACTTGATGTCTCCTAACTTCTAAACTTGTTATTTTTCCCCCATCAGGTGTTCCTTGTATGGCCTACTTTGTTTACTTATTACTTTCTTGGTGCAGATATGGCCTCCCAAGAATGTGAAAGATTCAGGGTCTCGCCTTCATACAAAGTTGAAGGAAGCTATAATGCAGGTTATGCCTGTTCTTGACTCTTTGAATTAAAACAATGTTTTAATTTCACCCTGATAAAAGATCATTTACCATTGCTATTTTAAGCTTGTTGGTATTCTCTAAAAGTAATAGCCTGTGTGGGAACGCAGTTGGGGCCACATTTTTTGGTTCTAACCAAAATTGCTACAGTAGTTTCTCTCACAAAATTTGAACCAAAAGTTGGTTAGAACCAAACCAGAAAATGTGGTTCCAGCCATGTTCCCAAACGGGCTAAAAGTACTTTAGTGAAAGCAACACTCGCAAGTCCAACTAGTGCAGATTATAGGGAAAGTTAGAAATGTTTGACAATGGACGCTAGATTATTTAGATTAGAACTTTATGTTCCTGTCTTTTTAACACCATCTCCTGTTATGTTGTTGCAGTTCCTTTGTCATTGTTGGTTCCTTCCAAATATCTGTGGTTTCTTAATCAATTCACAAATGATTTTGCGTGATTTTTTGTTTATTTTACGCACCCTTTTGTTGCACTACCTCAATATGCTTTTATCTAGCAGACTAGTTATCTGATCTTGCAACAGGTAGAAATTTATGCATCTTTTTGTCAACTGCCTCAACATGCTTTTTTCTAGCAGACTAGTTATCTGATCTTGGTAGTCCTATTTATTGCAATCCTTAGCATGAGTGGCATGGATCCCAACTTGGCTGTCTCAGTCAGATTTGAAAAGATTTCATTGCTGTTGTGCAGACTGGCCTTGAAAAGAACCTGTTTGGAAATCATCTGGTTGCATTACCAGTTCCAGAGTCCCGAAATCCTCCTCCTGCATTTGCATCAGATCCACTGATTGGTGTATCTTCTGCGGATGTAAGCTCAACATCTTCAGGAGGGAAAAATGAAATTACACTTGAAGGGTACACAACTGCAACTGGAGTAGGGTCTGCAAAAGTTCCAGCGTCGGATATTTCAGAAATCGAAGGTCCTAGTGCAGCTGGGAATTTCATGAAAAGCTCAAGTCCTGTTGGTGTACGAGCATTTCTCAGTTTTCAATCTAAATGAAGTATTTTAGTACACATAATCTGTTAGGATATACTATCTGCCACTGCAGTGTGGATGGTTGTCTCTCTCATTCTTAACGAATGTTCTTTGTATATGTATTCTCATGATTTTATTTTGGTTGTCGTGGTGAAATCCAGCCTGGTGCTACAACACGAAAGAGTGCATTTCACGTTGAACGACAAAACTCTGAAATTTCATATTTTGCTGATGATGAAGATGGAAATCGTAAAAAGTACACAAAAAGGGGTAAGTGTAAGATGTTACCTTTTTGTTTTAATTTGTTTTAAATATATGACATGTTACTATTACTATAATATCTTATTTGGTGTTTACGCTTTCTGAGTCAAGTCTTCTAGATACTTAACTACTATTTTCCATTTTTCCCCCTTGATGGCAATGGTTGCTTCTGGTTTAATGGATCTCCAGAGCTTATGAGGATTGCTTTTTTTTTGGTCATGTCATGCTGTCTCTGATTGAGTGTTAACCTAGATGGAATATAGCTAACAGTTCGAATGATAGACTTATTTTCTTTCAAATGAAGAATGCAATGTAGGTTTTCCCATTACAAATAATATATACAGAGAAGATTACGCGTTGCGTTTGTTTATGTTTGTGTACTGCTAATTGCAGTCTGTACTGTCTCTTTTAGTTCTCATCACAATAGATGGTAAAGAAAAAGGAACGTTTTTTTGTAACTGTTTATCTGTATGATTATAGCCTACACATACTCTGTTCTCCTCTCTTCAAACTCCTTATTTACTTTATATTTGAAATTTGAACTCTTGATGTTCTTAATTGAAGGTTCGATCAGGCATAAATTCCTTAGATCATTGATTCCGTTCTGGTCAAACGCATTACCAACTCTACCTGTGACTGCACCCCCGCGGAAAGATGCATCAACTCCAAATGATGTACCAGAAGGTCGTTTGCGGCATCAAAGATCATCAAGAATGGATCCTAGAAAGATCCTTCTCCTTGTAGCAATCATGTAATTGCTAATCCCTATCCTTTTTCGCTTTAATTCTCTTGTGTGTAAACCAACAACATAAGTGCTTTAGGGAGTAACGAGGAGAAAGGCTAATAATGTTGTTGATTGACATAAAATAGGGAAAGAAAGGTTAATAATTTTATTGATTGACATATAACAGGGGAAGCAAGTTAGTTACATTGAAATATTTTCGATTTTCTATGCTCAACTTTTAACATGAACTGCTGATTCAATTTTCCTCTCAAAAATAACAATGGCATAGCGGAAAAGAAGTGGGGTACCATATTGACTATCTTCTAACTTTGCTGCGTGATTATGACTATGGTGGCTAATGAACGTTTATAAGATTTTCAAGATTTATGACGCTCCAATTCTAGGGTATGTCTGTAACTCCATATCTCGCCTTATTAATTTAAGCGCTGTACTATCTTATGCAGGGCATGTATGGCGACCATGGGTATTCTGTATTACAGATTAGCGCAACGGGGTCTTGGTGAAGAGATGGGTGATGATGAGCAGCAGTAATTATCATTATGTGCGGTGGAGTTACTGGCGATGGTAATTCACTTGACGGCAGATTTGTCAGTTCGTGGCCATTTTCTTCCACTGCTTCATGTTTTTGTCTCTGGTTCTTCCTTTTATCTGGACCTATTGCGAATTCTCGGAAACATACAAATGGGATGGTAGGGGATTTTCGTTTGTATCCATGACAGTAAAATCCTGAAATGTTGGATTTAATCTTCCTTGGCCATTTTCTTTCCTCCTTTTCTGTTTTTACCCTTTAAATTCGCTTCGAGGTTGAGATGGAGAACCAGGTTGACTGCAAAATATTTCCTTTACAAGCGAGTTATTCTGTAATTATTGAACCGCGTAAAAAATAGACAAAGCTAAAACAAAAATTTGCCAGACTCTATTGCGTTAGTCCGTGCACCATTTCCAATTGCTATATTCTTTGGGCGATTGAACTTCAGTGTGTATTCAGTGATGGATTAAGTATATGACCGGGTTAGAAGATCTTGTTTAAGCCCCTCGTAAGAAGCTTTTGGCGTTAGAGATGTTTATGGCGAATATTAAGTTGGGTCTTTTATATTAGCCCACATTTGGTTCATTGGTTTGAACTAATTTTGTTAGTTTTTTTATTACAGAATTCAAATTGTTATATTGCTTTCTCGCACAAACTTTGAATAGCTATGGTGCTTTTCAGTGTCAATTGAGAGTTCAAACTAGTGATTGAAATACTTACTTTAATAGGATGTTTAGGAAATGTAGTTGGAACTAATGGCTGAAACTAATTTTGATTAAAAATATTATAGCATGTGAGAGTTTTATTGTAGTAACTTTTTGTTTTTTATTGTAGCTGTTGAGAGTTTTATTGTTGATTAGAATTTATTGGTTTTAACTGAGAGCCAATCACCAATCACCGTATAAAAGTGATAGACTATTTGACTTCCGAAATTGCAAATTTACAAAACCTTTTAATTGTTCCTCTTAAGGATTTCTTTTTTGGTGGCGGGATTTGAGCTAAAACCTCAACATGGGAGATAAAATGTTACTTTAGTGCGAGGTTACGTCTTCAACCACATGTCAATGCGATTTAATACCCAACTACACCCATTTAAAATACACTAACAACAGTATTTAATTCTCCAATCTCTTTTCCTTTTAACATGTTTGCGAATCTTGTGCAAGAATGGAAATGCATTGCTCATTGCTGCTTTGTTATCGAAGTTAAAAAAAAAAAAACATTTTTATTTTAACCACAGACAGACTCTGAGCACAAATTAGTCAGTAATTATTTTATTTTATTTTTATTTTTTTTTTTTAAATGTCCCTTTCAGCCTGGATTAACACTCAGGAGTGGGAAGCACACACTAATACGCGTTCAGTTTATACACCGGTTACGCTAGTGCAAATTAGTAAAATAAATAGCAATCCTTTTTCCCATTGGAAAAAATATCTTTGGCTATAAATGCAAGAATTTTGAATTCTTCTCTATCCTTTCAGACACTCGAAGGGTATGAAACACTTTTGTTTGCTTCAAGCAAGCTACTGTGCTAATACATGCCTACATATTTGGTTCTTATATATTCAAAAATATAAAATAGGTTTTCCCAGTTTAATTATGATATAAAAAATGGGAAAAATGGTATTGAGTAAACTATAACATCAACATTCTGCACATTAATATTTTAATTGTCTTTGACCAAAAAACCAAAAGGCTGCTGCGGGTCCCTCAAAGTATTAGATAAAAGGAAAAACAACAACAAAATAATTGCGATTTTTTAGTGTATGTTTCTCAATAATAGATTTATTTAATAACTTAATCATATTAGCGATATTTTAGGACTCTTATGCAGCAAAGTCTTCTAATATTCTTTGCCAGTAAGAGTTATTATGACATACGATATTTTTAATTGCTCTTTGCTTCCCCCCACCTTTATTACAAAAAAAAAAAAAAAAAAAAAATTGTAGCAATAAAGTAGCAATTTGTTTCTCCTTTTTTAATTACAAAATATTTACATAACAAACAAGCAAAGACCATTCTCAGTGAATATTCAGTGTAGGTTTCCGAAAAGAAAAAAAGAAAAGAAAATATTAATAAAGTAGAAAATCAGCAGTGTGGCAGACATGAGAATAAAAATAATATTGAAGTTCAACGTATGTTTTGTCTCAAATGTTCTAATTATTTGCTCTAATATAGTTACATTGTAACACCTTAAATTTTAAGCAAGATTAGTCTAATGCTCAATTTAATTTATTAGGGGTTATTTACTTTGGTTCCATTGGTCACCCAAATGGGTTCATAAGCAGTTTTAGGATAAAATAAGGCAAATAGATAAAATAACATGTTAAGTTATACTTTTAAAAGTTGTATTTATTTATGCTACACTTAGAAAAAGTTATACCACACTTTCATTTATATTACATGTGTGACAATTATAAACAATAAGTGTTAAAAAATATATTTATGAAAATTTCCTCTTAAAATAAGCCATTCCAAATGGGCCTAAAGAAGTTTATGTATTTTATTTGAGAGAGAAGGTAGCTAACTATCATGAAGGACTTTCTGAGCAACTTTTTTGTTAACTTTGAGGACTCAAAAACAAAAAGTTTTAAAGTTGAAGACCCAAATGTTAAAATTTTCAAAATTTGTGGTCCCCAAGTGCAAGATTCCAAAACTTTAACTGGAGAAGAGAAAAGGAATATGGTTTAACGTGAAGGAAGAAAAGATTCACATGTCCGTGCAAAACAAAACATCAATATAAATAAATAAAAAAAAATTGCAACCTTAGGCATTGAAGTAAAGATCTCAAAGATTGCTTTTCGACAGCTTTTCAATTTCTCCCACCCCAAATAATGATGTCTACGACTCCTTCTCCTGGCGGTCCATCGTGGTTGGAAGACGAAACTCCTGGCTACTACTTGTTCAGGCTATTTGAAGAGCAGTCAAACGCCTCATCCGATGAAGGTTACCATCAAGGAGACATGTCCGACGAAAGTGATGGTAAGCATTGATAGAATTCTGGACTTTTTAAGAAGTTAGGTTTCCATCTTAAAATATCAACCTATTAAGCCAATTTTACAAATATTGCATGGTTCATGAAACAACATTAATTTCTTTTGATAATACGTTGGAGCCATAAAATGAGGCCTTAGAGATGAGATGGTCTCTTGATCATCATACCTTTAGGTGATGTCGTTTTGGCATGTGTCTTTGTAGATAGTTGCATAGATATGGATCTAATTATTTTAAAATATTCCTGATTTTTCAAAATTGTTCTTCTTATCTTTCTAAACATATATGGAACAGAAGTCATTGTAAGATGAAGGTAAGTTATGGCCGTCTAAAGAAGTGGGTATTAGGTCAGTCGTGGGTGCTCAACAGGGAGAGAGAGATTGATTTAACTTTTATTTTTTAGCTCATATTAAGTAAATCTGTATTTAATGATTAGGGTTTATATTTTGAATATCTTTCGTTAACTTTTAACGGCATGCCACTTCAAATTTGTCATTATTAATATAGGCGGAATTAGACGAAAGGGATGTTTTGAGTGGTTTTTTATGGATAAAGCGTTTAGTTTGAACACTTTTGAAAAATTAGGGATATTTTGAAAGAGGTTCATATTTAAGGAGGCATTTATAAAAATAGTCCTAATGTTTTCATGGAAGTTGATAATATTAGCTCGTGGACTCTTATATAAACTTTATCCCTAATTAATAAACAAATGTTGTCAATTGAGGCGTTAGCCAGTTTTCCTAACCAATTTGTGATATATCCGCAACTTGGATGAAAATGAAGGTGAAACAGGTCCTGCAGCACCCAGTCGGCTCCAGCACCATGCTTCTGAATTTCCAACCTTGCTTCGTACGTAGTATGCATATGATTCTTAATATTGTCTAATTATTTATCTTAAATGAAATATCTAAGTCTTCTTTTACTATTTTTTTTTAATGAATGTAGTTTATATGTCAAGCAAAGGAAGCTTTTATATACACACACACACACACACACACATATAATATGGAGGTATATGATTGTGGATTAGCTTTATATATATATATATATATATATATATATATAAATATAATATTGAGGAATATGATTGTGGCAAAGGAAATTAAATTAAATTTTTTGCCATAAACATTTTTATGGTAAAAAAAACTAAAACTTAATTTCCTTTGCCAAAAAGAATCTTAAGTATTTTACAAGATCATAATGGTATGCTTACCCCTATTGGTGCCCTTTAGTATTTTTCTATCACAACCTGGCATTTTGTCCTGCTTTTTCATCTATGTTATTATATAATGCTTTCATTTTCAGGACGAAATGTTGCACCAAGTCACTACTTGCTCAAAATCGAATCCTTTCCTTCACTTTCAAAAGCTTCAGTAGAGAATTACAGTTCTGAGTTTGAAGCTGGAGGCTACAAATGGTTTTGCCTTTTTATCTTTGCTAATTCCCTGCTTGCAGCCTACTGAAATGAATGTGATGTGATGATAAGATAACTAGATTCAGGACCCGTTAGGCAGAGGTTCTGCTTGTGCATTTAGTGAGTAGAATAAGCAAAATAAAAGTTGTGACTTTTGAGTGAGCTTTTTTGGAACTATATTATTTAAAAAATCTTAAATGAGTCAAAATGGTTTTAAATTTTTTTAAAAAATATCAAAAACACCATTTGTGTTTTGCCTAAGTATTACTTTTGTCCCTCTTCTCATAACAATGTCTAAAACATTTCATGTATTTTTAAAATCATACTGATCAGAATACCCATAGAAGCAAATAATTTTTTAAAATTTTTGAGATTATTTTTCCCAATCTATATTAAATGTTATTTTAAATATGATTTAACTAAAGAATAAATAAACGACAATTTTAAATGTTCAAATAAATATTTTAATTAAGTTAATACTTTGATTATTTTAAGAGTTTTTAACTTTTTAAGATTGATTTTATTTATAGTTTTTGATTTAATAATGTTTTAAATTGTATTTTGTAAAGGTTAGGGGGAGTAATTTTTTTTAAAAAAGTTTAATTATTTCAAAAGGTGTTACATGTGTGATTTTAAAAATGCAGAGAGTGTTTTGAGCATTTTCATAATATGAGGAGCAAAAGTAATATTTGGGCAAAATACATGGGATGTTTTGAGTATTATTTCAAAATTTTTTAATAAGTAGTTAAAATGTTGTAATAAAGCTTGTAACATCTTATTAAAAAATCTGCCACAATTTTAAGTCTATTTAAAGGTGGTTTTTTGAGAAGTCATATTTTGTAATTTTAACTTAGAGAGCCAAAATATTTTTGATAAATTATTTAAACACTTTCAGAAGCAGTTTTTATACTTAGAAAGTGAAAAGTAACTTCTTCATTTATTTGGCCTTCAATATTGGTGCCATACGTTTGGTGAGGACAAAATTAACAAAAAGTCTTAAAGCTCAATGATATGCCAAATTGAAATTCTGTTTATTAATTATTTATGTGTTTATTGATGTCCAAAGAATATCACAACATTTATTGGCAGGGAACTATCTTTATATCCAACTGGTGACAAGAAAAATGGTGGACAAGATCACATTTCTATGTTTTTGCGGCTGCTGGACACTGACTATCTTCCTGTTGGTTGGGAAGTCAATGCAATCTTTACTTTCTTTGTTTTTGATCAACTTCTAGACGAGTATGTTACTCCGCAACGTAACTTTCTTTTCAAATCCATCACTGCATATCTATAATTAGCATTAAAAATTCCACTTTCTTGGAGGAAAAATTTCACCTTTTTGTTTAACTGAAAGAGCACTTTTTTATCCAGTACATAGCTATCAATAAAGGGCGATTTAATCTAGGTTTGTAAGCTTATAGTACAACTTGTTAAAATTAAAAGTTTAAGAGGTAAATAAATAAATACATCATAAGTTCAAGGAGCAATAGTATAAAAACCTTTAAAGAAAATTGAAGTAGCGGCGGAGCTATATTTGTCAAGGAAAGTGGGGCCATTGTGTTCCTCTCAGCTTACATCTCACTTATGCATTTTATGCATATGTTCGGAAATAAAAATTTAGATTATGTCAATTGTTTAGAACAAAAATCTCAATAAATAAAATAATTACTCAACTATTCAAATACATAAACTTCTTGAGCTTGAACTTTGAAAACCGAGTTAGATAGATTGTCAGACGTTATTTCAGTTGTATACACTCTGTGTTTTACTATAAATTTTGTATGACCTAGTACTCATGATGATACTAGCATTTTTTAAAATGTACATAATATACAAAATACAGTGCAAGTGGCACATGCGCATTCTAGCTGTATTGCTTAAGAAGTGAATACGCAACTTGTGCTTCACTCTAAGGGCAAAGCTACCCATGGAGGGCGGCCCCTCCCCACAATTTTATACATAATATATATATATATATATATATATATGTATGTATATATATAGCTTGAAACCGTAGTCGATTTTATTTCTGATAAAATCTATTGACAGTTGAATCCAATTTTTCCCATTTTAAGTATTTAAAAATGTAGTTTGAACTAATAAGTTGGAACCAAAATACAATAATAGTATGTGAGTTTTACACTATAGTATAGTTTTATTTTATACTGTGGTATGTGAGAGCTTACAATATATCAAGGAAGCTAATAAGTTGGAACTAAGCTGCTAAACACACTACTGGTTCATTTAGTACATAGTTTCAGAATGGTGTAGTTTAAAACTTTATGGTTTAAACTATGGGTTATAAACTGTATGTTTAAGTGGTGGTTTTAAACTGGCATTTGAAACATAAAAGTTTAAAACGAAAATAAAATATCACGTTAAGTTTAAACCGAGAACTTATGTTTGAAAAACAATGATTTATGAAAAAAAAAATAAGAATGAAAATGATTTTTATTGTAAAAAATGGTTAAACCATATGAACTTGCGCACAGGTAAAGTTTGGATTTTGAGGGTTTAGACTGTTTTAATACCGCCTCCATAATTTAAATTGTTTTTAGTTATTACTCCACTAAATACCAGTTTAAGTAGCCTTTATGGTCTGAACTGCTTTATATGGTTTTAAACTTACATACCAAACTGTCTATACTTCTCTTTATTTGTCCTCTCTTATTAGTTCATTCATCTCTCTGTCCCTATTCCTTGACCAATTTTTATGCCTCGGCTCTTACTTGTCCTAATTGTCACTTTATTAACCAATTTTTATGCCTCTGCTCTAACCTGTTCTAATTGTCACTTTATTGAGATATTCATGCAGGTGTAAAAGTAATGAAGCGTTTCCATTCGATGAAGACAAAGTGGGGCATTCCCAAATTCATTGATCTCGAGACTTTTCAAGATCCATCTAACGGATATCTTCTCAATGGAAGTTGCACTTTTGGGGCAGAGGTTTTCG
Organism: Artocarpus hirsutus; assembly: GCA_946598075.1. Lineage (NCBI taxonomy): Eukaryota > Viridiplantae > Streptophyta > Magnoliopsida > Rosales > Moraceae > Artocarpus > Artocarpus hirsutus. The sequence goes on along the minus strand of CAMOHE010045723.1, from coordinate 8,285 downwards.
TGGTAAAAAACACTTTTAAAGGAGAGTGCTTATCAGCGATAGACGAGCCCGTGACTTGCACTTGTACTTGGAAAGTCGCTTCTTTTTCAAGCATGATACGAGAAAATGATTCCGATTGGTTTGTTGGTGGAGACTACAAATGGTATTTATTTATCTTTTTAATTCTGATTATAATTTGACCTTCTTCATGCATATACAAGCGGCACATATCCACCCAAAGACGAGAGTAAACGACCGCTCCTTAAATTTTTCATTTTTAGTTTTACATATGAAATTTTATAAAATTTATATTTTGCGCCCATCCTCCAAAAAAAAAAAAAAAGAAGTTTATATCTCTTTCTTTGTCCAACTTTATTAGTTCAGTCACATGCTGATATTTTCTGACTAATTTTTCTAACTCTACTACTATATACAAGGTTTTTCATAAGACTCTAAGTATGCAAATATATGGTACATAAATATTTATACCAGTGATAAATGATTTTCATCAAATTCCATTTTATCATGTCTATTTTTTTCAAAGTCAGCCCTTTTTTCATGTTCACTTTTTGTGCCCTTAATAATTTAATCCAATGTCTAACACGATCTTGTTATTGATGTGATATTATATTTTAATCAATACAAGACTACAAATGATGTGACATTATAACATTATTGACGGAACATAAAAAGATACAGAAATGAGGCCCCATGTGAGGGTCAAATTATACTTTATTCTTTGTTATGATAGGAAAACATAGACTAGTAACAATTTTCCCGTTTTGTTATCTGTGATCAGGAGGATAGTACTCTATCCTGACGGGCTCGGAGAGGGCAAGTGGAACAGCATTTCATTATTTTTGGGACTGGATAATTCAACACTTCTTCCCAACACTAAATTGTTCGTTAATTATGTTTTGCGTGTAAAGGAACAAACGAGCGGCGAACATTTTGAACAGAAAGGTCAGATCCTTGTTTATGGGAGTTTAATTTAAAACCATACTAGAAAGCTCTATATTTGATTGAGAAATGGAATTGAGAGGAATTCTCAGAGAAGGAATACGAAAAAAAAAAAAAAAACGTTTATTCTTATAGTAAATATTTCTAAAAGATAAGCTAATTAGATCATGGGTATATAATTCTCGTATAAAAGTGCATCTATTTATATAAAAAAGTTTCTAGGTTGTGCCTAGTAGGGGCATTAAAAATTTGCAGTATATAAGCCGCTGAACTGTTTTTAATCATAGAACTTATTGAAAATGCTTGTCCTACCCTAAATTCTGCCCAAATGTTTTTCTCTATTTGTTTTCTAATTTTTAGTACCTTGTTTGTTACATGAATCTGACCACATGAAAAGTCACATCAGTTTTAATTTGGGCATTAATTAGTTTTTCTGGTGCAGCAAGCTCTTTGTTCTCGTCCTCCTCTACTGTTTGGGGTTTTCATCGGTTCATGTCCCTTGCGAAATTCAAACACCCAGACAACGGATATCTGGCGGGCGACACTTGCATCATGGAGGCTCAGCTTGAAGTCGTTGGATTAGTCAAACGAGAATAATATGAGGGGCATGTTGGGGTACGAACAAACGAGATTAATATGAATACTAGTGATGGCTCTGAAAGGGCCTTGGATCAACTTGGGAAAGTTGGTGTTTAATAATAAGTTGCCTTACATTATGAAGATTTTAGTTACATCTTTTCTCTTTTGAAGAGTGCACAAGTTCAACAGCATTTTTACCCCTAACTACTAACCTAATAAGCTAATTTGTAGCTAGGACCAACAATTTTGGATAAGGCATAATGCTATGATACGAACATAATACGAGATAAACGTGTTTCAATTGCGTGCTTATTATTTGGGTCATTGACGGGTAGCGTGAGTAACATGGAAGACAGATCAAAGATATGAAGCACAAACACACCTTTAAATACTTTTTTATGTGTATTTCAAACTTCTTCCCAACCCATTAAATTAGAACACATTATTAGAGAGGATGAGGAAAACAAAGAACAGTTTTTCAGTTAAACGGTATTTTGTTAAGTTGTTGAGTCTAATTATTGTTCAAAAGATCTTGTTTTACATAGACAATACATAGATCAATCTTGAGGATTTTACATTCGTAAATTTCTGCTGCTCTAATTGTTCTTATATCAAATGAGTGCTGATTTTGGGTTATATATTTAGAAAGGACATATAATAACACCCAAGAAGTATGCATTTTTTTCCCTCTTACAAACTTTTTTTTTTTATCGTAGTGAATTACAACAGCAGTTAAAAATATATATATTTTTTACATTTGGAAGGAACCACTAAAAACTTCAATTTTCTCTGTTATTTTATCTGTGTACGTATAGATTGTGAACTTTCCCACTTTTTTCTGTACTAACGTGCTTTACACTCATCACTCTCTTATGACATACATATATCATTTGCAAGCAAAAATTATACGTATATACGTATATATTGGTATGGGACCTGGCTGAGGCTAATTCTGAACTTATAAACAAAACAAATAACTATAAAAAAAAAAAAAATTGAATAGCATACTAATTTCAACAGCAATATTGATAGTAACAATAATCTAGAAAAGAGATAGCATCATGATTTGGAATAGATCTGAAACTTAGGAATATATTCTGCTGAGATTCCTTGCATTATCGACAGATAGATCTTGGTGTGACAAGAGCACCACGAATGGCCGTACTTAATATTTCTACTTGGTCAACAATAAAAGCATATATTTCACCAACGCCTAGTGAGATAACAAACGCCCCACTGATTCAATTTTCTCTCAAGAATAACATCGCATCATGGAAAAGAAGTGGGTAACCATGTTGACTGTCTTCTAACTTAGCTGCATGATTATGACTTTTAGCCAGATTGGACCTTCATTTTCATTAACTGGCTCGGCCCAACCTGACCTAGCCTGATTTTTGCTTTTAGTCTGGATAGGCTGAGCCAGACTGAGCAGCCCAAATTGCCACCTCTAAGAATAGTTGGACAAAAAACTTAAGGTCTAGCCCAAAATAAAAGCCAACATGGGTCGCATATAGCTTTTGGAGCAAATGCTAAAGGACATTGTTGTGGTGTCAGCGAGCCCAATAACATGGATTCTAAACGGTGGTTGTTTGTTGCAAATGTGTTATGTTTGTTTGACAACATAATTGTGGCTTATTAGTTGCAACTGCTATATAGCAAAGCTCTTATTGCTATAATATTTTAGTTTCAACTTATAGTTCAAACTATATTATCAAACACTTTAATCGCAAACCATACGTTGTCTTTAACGACAAACCTTGCAGCTACATGCAATCAATGTGTTGTTCACCTTTGAACTTGAGTTGTAAAATAATGAATAGGCATTAAAAAAATACAATTACAAAATTTTAATCAACAAAGTGAATAATTTGCAACAAACTATTATATAAAAAGACGGTTTTGCTAAATGTCATGATCATTAAATTTTTTACATAATGCACAAGCTAAATATGCCATAATGTTTTTCTTACATGCTATAGTCTATAATATACATCAAACACTTGATATGTATGGTAAAACATACGCTTTAATTTAATTATAAGAGTTAGAATTTTACCTAATCTTTAAAAAGTATCAGTCCTTCCTTTCTAACTCTTGAAGACCTCTTCAGACCGTTGACATCAAAACCACAACATAATATAAAAATCTAACTCAAAACTTGAATAAAAACCCTAAAACATGATTGGGAAAGTTTGAATTTTATCTTAAAACTTCTTAGTCTTTCTTTACATTGCTTGACGTAACTTCAAAACGTGATTTGGAGGCTTGGATTCAATAAAACTTGAACTGCTTAACAGAAATTCTAGTTACTTTACTTTCTTTAACTGCTGATTCGATTTTCTCTCAAGAATAACAATGGCATCATGGAAAGGAAGTGGGTAACCATATTGACAGTCTTCTAACTTAGCTGCATGATTATGACTATGGTGGCTATTGAACTTTATAAGATTTTCAAGATTTATGACACGCCAATTTTAGGGTATATCTGTAACTCTATTTCTCGTCTTATCAATTTAAGTGCTGTACTATCTTATGCAGGGCGTGTATGGCGACCATGGGTATTCTGTATTACAGATTAGTGCAACGTGGTCTCTTGCGCGAAGAGATGGGTGATGATGAGCAGCAGTGGCCATCATTTTGTGCAGTGGAGTTACTGACGATGGTAATTCACTTGACAGCAGATTTATAAGTTCGTGGCCTCTTCTGCTGCTTCAAGTTTTTGTCTCTGGTTCTTCCTTTTATCTGGACCTATTGCCAATTCTGGAAAACATACAAATGGGGTGGTAGGGGATTTTCATTCGTGTCCACGAAAGTAAATCCGGAAATGTTGGTTGTAACCTCCCTTGGCCATTTTGCTTCCTCATTTTCTGTTTTTACCCTTCAATTTGAGATGGAGAACCAGGTTGAATGCAAAATGTTTCCTTTACAAGCGAGTTATTTTGTAATTATTGAACCGGGTAAAAAATAAATAAGCTAAAACAAAACTTTGCCAGAGTCTTTTGCGTTAGTCCACACACCATTTCCAATTCCTATATTCTTTGGGCGATTTAACTTAAATGTGTAATCAATGATGGATTAAGTATATGACCAAGTTAGAAGATCTTGTTTAAGCCTCTTGTTAGGAGAAGCTTTTGGCATTACGTATGTTTATGGCGGATTCTACGTTGGATCTTATATTAGCCTACATTTAGTTCACTGGTTCGAATTGATTTTGCTATAGTTTTTTTCTATCACGAAATTTGAATTGTTAGTCCTTTCTCTCACAAACTTTGAATAGCTATAGTGGTTTTCACTTCCAATTGATAGTTCGATCTAACATCCAAACACTTACTTTAATGGTGACAGACAATTTGACTTTCAAAATTGAAGATTTACAAAACTTTGATTGTTCCTCTAGGTGCTAAAAAAAAAGTTCCTCTAAGAATTACTTTTTTGGTCTCTGGTCTTTCCCCTACTTCATTGTACTAATCTTGTGCGAGAATACACATTGTTAGATCAGGTGACTAATTTATCAGATTACTCCAAGCACCTTTTGAATGGTTTTTATGTGAAACTAAAGGTCCTTCGAAGGTGCAGTAGCTGTGCCTTTTTTTTTTTTTTGGCGCACGCAGTGGATGGGGAAATTTGAACTAACATTGGTACACAAGCTGTAAAGTCTTTTTTTTTTTAACTGCAGTGGATGGGGGGATTGGAACTAGCAACCTAACATTGGAGATAAGGATGTGAATATTTTTGCTAATCTTATGCAAGAATGGAGTGATCCATTGCTCAATGATGCTTTGCTATTGAAGTTTAAAAAAACCCTTTTTTGTTTTAACCACAGACATACTCTGAGTACAAATTAGTTAGTAATTATTTTTATTTTTATTTTTTTAATGTCCCTTTAACCCAAAAAAAAAAAAAAAAAAAACACTCAGAGTGGGAAGCATATACTAATACGCGTTCAGTTTATACACCAGTTACACTAATGCAAATTAGTAAAATAAATAGTAATCCTTTTTTCCCATTGGAAAAAATATCTTTGGCTATAAATGCAAGAAATTTGAATTCAAATCTATCCTTTCAGACACTCAAAGGGTAGGAGATACTTTTGTTTGCTTCAAGCAAGCTACTCTTTACTAATACATGTATGTATTCTTATTTGGCCCTTATGTATTCAAAAATACAAAAACAGCTTTTCCCATTTTAATTATGAAAAAAATGGGAAAAATGGTATTGAGTTTTAGAAACTAATATCTTTAGCTTAACATCAACATTATGCACAATTTATATTCTAGTTGTCTTTGACAATTATATATTCAAAAATATAAAATAGCTTTTCCCATTTTAATTATGAAAAAAAAATGGGAAAAATGGTATTGAGTTTTAGAAACTAATATCTTTAGCTTAACATCAACATTCTGCACAATTGTATTCTAGTTGTCTTTGACAAAACAAGGCTGCTGCGGGTCCCTCAAAGTATTAGAAAAATGGCACAGCAACAAAATATTGCGATTTTAAACTGTATGCTTCTCAATAATGGATTTGTTTAATAATTTTATCATATTACCGATATTTTAAGACTCTTATGCAGCAAAAGGTTTTCCAATATTTTTTTGCCAGTAAGAATTATAATGACATATGATATTTTTAATTTGGAGCTCTTTGCTTTTTTTCCCCTCCGTTCTTTTTCGGTCAAACTTATATCTTTATTAAAAAAAAATGTATTCTTCATAAAAAAAATGGTAGAAATAAATGAAAATTTACTTCTCCTTTTTTAATAACAAAAAATGTATATAACAAACAAGCAAAGACCATTCTTATTAATGAATATTCAGTTTCCAAAAGAAAAAAAGAAGAGAAAATATTAATAAAGTAGAAAATCAGTAGTGTGGCAGACATGAGAGATAATGGTGATATTAAGCTTAACGTATGTTTTGTCTCAAATATTCTAATTATTTGTCCTAATATAGATATATTAATAATCAATCAGTTGCATAAGCCACCACTAGGAAGTCATGCACTCGTTTTTGAACCAAAAATTTTATGTAAAAATAACAATGATTACATTTAAATAACACCCATGATCTCCTGAACGTATGGTTTAAGCAAGCACTACTATTACCGCCATTTTTGGCCAATAAGTAGCAACAAACGTGCTGAAAAGTACTTTTATTGTGCATGTCAATGATGTCATATATAATAATTGTCAGTTTTTTTTATTTCTTTTCTTATACCAACTTAAGCATTTCAATTAAAAAAAAAAAAAAAACTATTGTTGGAGGTATTTTCGACCTTGGCTTTTGGAAGTCCGATTCTACAGCTCTGTTAATTATATTAATTATTAATTTGTAAAGTTTAATTATTGCTGTGTCATTTAAGTGATACGCAAATTGATTTTGAGACTTGTAGTTTCGATTGTTTTAATCTCTCTGATATAAAGGGATGCCGGCTTCAGAGTATATTTGTGAGAGACGTTGGAGAACACAACAAGACTTTCATTTGTAAAGACTGCTGAAGTTCAGGATAGAATCAGCAGGGTAGATTATTTACATGGTGCACATTGATAGCCTATTGACTTTACTGAAATAGGCTTTAATATATAATATAATTAAATATAATATAATATAAATCATTCCGTGTTCCCTAATCTTCTAAATTCATTTCATGCTTAAGTTATAATAATAGCTCAGGGAAAACAATTTGAATGACCATATTGGATCTCGATCTAACAAGAGTTGTTCTCTTCATGTATAAACTTTTTCTTTATTATAGTAAATATTTTTGATAATTGAGAGTGGACACAATTTTTACGTTGAGGATGTGGATCATTATAAAATTTGTGCATTTCTATTATTTGCTTTTCTTCTTCATTTTAGTGCTCTCAGTATCATATATAGAGTTACAAACATTTAATTCTTAACATTAATGTGTTGTAGAGATAGCATTAATGATAATTAATCTCTTTGTTGACTATGCTTTCATAATTTGTAAAGAGTGCTGAAGTTCATGATAGAACCTGCGAGGTAGGAGATTCACATAGTGCACATTAGTAATCCTATTGGCTTTACTCAAATGCTAGATATGTCGCCTTCAGGCTGTAATATTTTATATAATGTAACATCCATCTTGGAGAGGTTGGAGAGGTGTAACATTTGTTTTTTACGTTTTTAAAGTAATTTCTTGGTGTTTCGTCTATCTAACATTGATATTATGTTTAATAATAGTCAAGTTATATTTTTTACCTCTAGATATTACGTTAAAAGGATGATCCCTGTCAGTAACTGTAACACCCCCTATTACGGACGTTACAGATGTCGTTACCTTTCTTTCGTAATACTTTTTAATTATAAGATAAACTATTTAATTAAAAAGATAAATTGGAAACATAACCCAGGATCCCTGAATTTTTTTTTATATATATACATATTGTTGGAAAAATAATACGCAGCGGAATTTTAAAAATTTTAAATCAGAGTATTTTCCAAAACACAAGTTTGACATACTATATGTATAAATTAACCTGATCTTACTGACCTTGTATACGCCGAAAAGCTCCCGAAGTCTGTGTAGAGAAGTAACGTTCGAGAAGAGCCTCAACCAACTGGTCTTCTTTGCTATTCTCTATCCACGATCGGAGTGAGTGTGGGCTCACACGTACAGCTCTTCCTCAAGGTGACTCTCCTTCCAATCAATTGAGAGAACCCAAAGCTAGTGTTCGTGATTTGTGAACAAGAGCTCTCAGGGAGTTTCAGATTTTCTCCAGTAGAGTATCACTCTTAATCTCT
>CAMOHE010045722.1:0-17826 GCA_946598075.1 Artocarpus hirsutus | reverse complement strand
AGCAAGCCGTAATGTATTTGCAATACAATTAACAAGCATCAATCATAACATTCATACACATACCTCATATATAAATGTCATTCATATTTTCACGTCATAGAGTTGTTAAACACACATATTTGTTTAACAACCATTACATACTATAAACTCTTGTTAGTGCGAGACTTTATATGTCTCCAATAGATCAAAAAACATATTCTTCTTCTTGCTGGAAACTACTATTTTTTACACATAAATTTTATTTCTTATACTATACATAATCTTGCTTAGTTGTTTGACATGGCACACCACTAACCCTGTAATGATTCATTGGCTATCTACTTTTCTACGTCGTTTTTAAGTTGCGTACTGATGGCCTTGTTAATGACCCTGGCTAGGAAGCCTTTCCTAAAAAAGTGCTTGAAAACTCTCTGGGGATAGTCTTTTGAAGAATATCTTGCTCCTCCAATTTTTGCTAATTTTGAATGGAAGTTTTGATAGAGAATTTCACTTTGAATTAACTAATGTAGCTCCATACATCCTCACCCAGATTCATGCTCCAAGAGCCGATCCATTCAAAGTGTTAGTTCACGCAACCACAGATCTCTAGGTATTGTCTTGCCTATTTGAGAAGTTAGCATTCAATATAGCTCCCGATGATTTAATATGTCATTGTGACTAGGCTTGGCGTCCGACCATGAGGAAAAGTTCTGAACTATGTTGGCATGTCAATCATCTAGCTACATCATTATGTAAAAGACGTTACTTATTAGCTACCATAACTTAATCATCAGAAACTAAATTTTACTTACTTAAACTATGGCAAAGCAGACACGTGACAACATGGAGTAGGATTACAAAATTTTGGGTCTGATACCAATTGTAACGACCATTTATATGGCCGTTACTTAACCACATAATTTTAATAATTAAACATTTTAAGATAAGGTACTTAGATTTGTGGATTTTTTTTTTTTTCTAAAACGAAATCTTAATAATATTTTCTTAAAATATTTCTTTTAGCGAAATAATAATTATTTCTTAAGACTTAATTCTTTAAATCCAACATAATAATAATTTCTTAAAACTTAATAATAATTTCATAAAACTTTTCTTTTTTAAAGAATTTATTAATTTAAATTAAAATCTCTTAAAATAGTTCTAAAATAGGAATATCATTATAATTTCTTACTAGAAAATTTATATATATTTGATGTATTTTTTGTTGCAATATATTTTTAAAAGTCTTAGATCCTTTTAAACTAAGGTTGCACGATTACAACTATTGTCTCTAAAACATACTTGCGTAATACTAATTAACTATTCATACATACATAATTTATATAAATCATATTGCAGAAAATATGTTTTTTGTGTAAGCGATATCCATTTTTATCTCTATCATTCGTCCGCTACTCGCTACTGCCCATTCAAATATTGTTAACAAGTTTCTTATCTACAGTATGAACATACTTAAATGAGCTTTCGCTCTACAAGTGGGAAGTTAAACTTGCAAAACATAATTGAAAATCATTTGATAAGGTATGCATGAACATTTTATGCTTGCTTATCAATTTGTTTTATGCTTAATTATTTAAGTCTTATCTTATTTTACTGATTAGGTGAGGGTGATTGTATTGGCTACATGCGATATTTGGGAAGTTAGGGTTCGCGAGATCCCAATGACATTGAGATCATAAACTGTACTAAACTAACTAAAACCTCACTATAGGTCGAGAGGTTGACACGACACCCTTAACTTATCTTATTAATTTTACTTGTCTTATGCAATATGACAAGTTATCACATAACACCGTAAACCAAAATTAAAAACATCGTTAATTGAAAGTGAGCAAATAATATATTTTAATATACCATACATTACATATCATATATGACTTAACAAGATACAAATATAACATATCTTAACTAAGTAAATACAACCTAACAAAATATAGCAGGACATAACACTGAACATGCATTTCATAATTTTAGAAATCATATAAAAACATTTTATTTGAAAAATATTCATATTGTAGGTGAGATTCCTACTTACCTATTTTTCGAAGTAGGGTCCTTACTCGCCGAGATTCCTATCCTCTATGGACAAATTCTGTATAAAAACACCCATTGAGAGTGTAAGAATAACTTATCTTATGCTATTTAAATTTTAACATAATCATAAAGATTTTAATCCTTTCCTAGGACATATTTTTCCCTTACCAAAGGATCATAAAAATCATTATTTCTATTACGAGGATTGACTAATTAAATCCTCACAATTTTAGTTTTTTTAATTGTCTTTATTAATTCATGCTGAAGTTGATAATTAAATAATTTAGCAATTAATTATCTTATCATTTACTAAAAAAAAATAATTTCAATTAGCAAATTTAATAATTACATAATTTTAGGGTCCATGAACTAAGTTCTAAATAATAATTTTCTTAATTTATTTATTAGGCTTGTTATTGGGTTAAGGCCCATTAAGCCTAGAATTGTTCGTAAGGCGTCAAGTACTATATCGTTAAAATTTTGACCCTAGATGGCTTTTGGACTAGAAGGGTTGTTGGGCCGGTGTTTAGCGTCGTAATACTAAAGGTTTAGGGTGTTTGGCTTTTATAAAATCCTTTCAAACATTCATTGGAAAATTGATAAAATTTATGGAAAAACTATATCCATTTGAGCTAAAGTTTCATACTACAAATCATCATTTTAAAATAGCGTCCAAATTTGGTAAAATAGTAAACTATAGACTTGTAAGATTTTTTCAAGTACTACAAATTCTCTGTTAGCCATAAAATAGAATCTTGTCACTAAAAGGGTGTTTGTTTGTAAAACTAGTATCGAGAGGTACTTTCTAATTAGTTTTAAAAGTTGTCGTAAAACTATATATTAAAGACAATTTTTCTTTTAAAAGTTTCTTCATGAAAGTTTCTTGTCTATTTGATGAAGTTTAAAACTTTTATTTTTATATAATTCCATTTTATTGTCTTTAGCATATTTGTTTACAGCAATTTTTTTGCAAACTTTAACGATTAAAAATTTTGTATTGTTTTTATTAATCTAATTTAAAGTTCAGCTTAGAGACAAATTCTTACAAAACTTTCTTCACAAAATTTCTTTGTTTTGTCGAAATCCAAAACTTTCATGTTATGCAAATATTACAATTTGGACTTTTTAGAGGTTGTTTTTGTTGAAAAGAAAAACTGCTTTTTAGTGTTTAGAATTGACAGCCATTTTTAACTACCCATAATTGAATTATAGATACGGAATTTCACCTTTTTCTCCTCACGAAAATTCTTCATTTTATCGAGATCTAAAACTTTTGTGTTTTGTGAAAATTATAATTCAGCATTAAAATGGCCCAAAAGCTTAAAAAATAGTGGCAGCCTTGTTTATATAGTTTTTTGGACAATTTTGAAAAATTGTCCATAACTTCATTTTAGAGGTATAATTTCAAAAAGTTTTTTTCATAAAAGTTGTTCATCTCATCAAAATCTAAAATTTTTGTACTTGGCAAAATTTATGATTAGGACTTAAAATGGCTCGAACTAGCCAAAACAATGGTAGCCGTCAGAAAATCATCTTCCACAACACCCATTGGGTAAATGTTAAAGCGATTGGCAAGTTGTAGAATTACACCAGTATCCTTAAGTACATCAATATTTAAAGAAGCATAAATGGAACATGGTCTACTATTAATCGATGCTATTAAAAGTATTAAAATTCTAACAAACCTGATGTTTCCAACGGTACCAGGTATGGTGAACATACCTAGATCCTTGCATTTCAGAGGGAGTTTCTTTTGTAAAACTGTTGGCATATTCTCTTTCAACTTAACTATTTTGGTTAAATTAACATATCACAATCCAACAAGTATAAAAATCAAAAGTTAAGTATTAGTAACAGAGCAAAAGCCTTAAACCAAGCTGCATAAATTCATATAAATTTGTTATTGCCTTAATCTAAATAAGACCTAAGAAATATGACTTATGAAAGTTTAATGCTGATAAGGACCTTTATGATTAAATTTATCCTAAGTTGTACTGCAAAGTCCCCACCTATGTTACAGTCCAACTCCATTGCAATACATAAGTAAATGAACGTTCATTCTAACATAATTCTTTGTGATCAGACCTGAGGACAACAAATCCAACAACGTGTCAATGGCCCTTAACATGCAAGAAACTTCCAACATTCTTCACTACAAACCTAACATCAGAGTACTAACAAATTGTGAATTTCAGAAAACCTTATTTCATATAGATGACATACTCTTGTCCAACTTCAATGTAATGCTTGAATCAACATATCATTGCTCAATGAGTATTCGATCACAAACTGATACTAGAACATAGCTAAAATCCTACAGCGATTAAAAAAACACATAGAAGAAGGAGGGGAAGAAAGGGGAGAAATACAAGCAAAGGAACATAAAAACTATACTTATCAAAAATGGGCCTAGTCTGCAAGGAAATTATATTATTCATAAATTGAACAGTGCAAGCATAAAAGTTATGCAAAGTGGTAGAAGGAAATCAAATTCATCCATGCATAGTTTTTGTGATTACCGAAAATGCATTATTGAAAGAGATCAAATGATCACCACCTAAAGAATTTTGTAAGATTTTTTTTTTTGGGATGTGGTTCGTCTGCATCATTTCTGCATGCACTGGGTTCTGGCTGTCCAGGAATTGCATCTGATTCCTTATGCAGATGCTGATCATCGCTAGTGGCATTGAATCCTAAATCCTTAAGATCTGTTGGACATAACATGTGGAACCCACACCTTTTCACTTCAAACATGGAAGTCTATAGTCCCGTCTTAGGGTTGGCGAAAAGCAAAATGATGACTCTAGGGTTGATGAAAAATGAAATGATGCCTCACTGCATCGTGACATTCGTGATAGTCTTCAAGCAAATACCACAAAAACACATTACCTGGATTTGATATAATTGGCAAACTTACCAGCCTAACTTGTAAATCAATAAATCCGCAAGGGAATTTGTGAGTTTCCGCTTGGTTGGTTTTAAGATTGATTTCACGGCTTAAATTTGACCATAAATCAATGTCAGAATAAGAGCAGCCAACAACACAAGCTACAAAACCATACAAGTTGGAATTATGCTATTATTGTGGAAGCTTTATATCAATAAAAGATCCCTCTAATTGGTATTTGAATCACCTTGGAATTTCATTTCCCAGAAAACACAGACCGGCTGAATGGTATAAAACCTATATGCAATACAAGGGAGTTATTGCTAATTCAATACCACAAAGAATTATTCATTTTCATTTTGGTTTTAAAACCAGAAAAGACATTTGTGTAGCCATGCACAAAACTCTAAGCTGGAATTGAATTATAATATTGTCGATTTGCTTCTGATCCAATTTAAAGCAATCGTAAAACATTCAACATTCAACACCACTCTTCCTTGTAATATCATGAACATAATCCCAAAACTCTCTTTAAATTCGACACCGCCACCAACGATGTGCATCCATTTGCACGAAGAGTTTTCAAACTCAATGGAAGCTCTGGTATAGAAGGAAGACTCTTGCAATCGTCTACGAAAAGTCTTGCCAACTGAGAAGTGTTTTTGATGCTTCCAAGGGTTTCTATTATATTAGGGTTACTGAGATTAAGATCAGTCAAATCCCAACGGAGGAAACCGACTACGCCAGGAAAATATTCAAGTTTTGGACAATTAGAAAGATTGAGAATCCTAAGACCATCAATATTGGAAATGGTGCTTGGGACATGCTCAAGATTTTTACAGTTCTCAAAGTTTAACTGTTTGACGCTGATTAGATGTCCTATTGATTATGATGGTAGCTCTCTAATCCCTGCTCCAGTCAAATAAAGATATTGAAACTTTTTTAAAGGCTCTGAGATTTCTGGAATGCACTTCAAATTTGGGCGACCATGAAGATCAAGCACAAAAAGCGACCTCATTTTAAAATGTTGGTTGGAAAACTTTCAAGACTTTTACAATTTGACAGGTTAATACACCTGAGATAAAACCGACCCTCAATTGATGAGGAGGCCACTTCCTTTATTGTTGTCCCATGAGTATCTATCTCTACAATATTCAGTGGAAGCTCTGGAAACGACTCAAGAATAAAACAACCACCTAATTCAAGATATTTGAGGGGGTCCAACAGATTTATATTGCCTGGAAGATTTGCAATTCTGTGTAGTAATTGAAAGAATCAATTGATGATGACAAGGACATTATTCCAGTTGTGCTTAAAGTCTAAAGTTACCGGGCTTCTACTTATAGTTATTGGCAGAGCATTGAGACTAGAACTACCTCCAAGAGTAAGATATTTGAGTGATGTCGCATCAATTCTATCGGGAATACTCTGAAGCATGCAGCAGTAGTTGAGATCCAAATTAATAAGCTTATTAAGGTTATGAAAATCTTCAACCAAACTTGGTTTCATTGCAAAACTTGATTTCAAACTCATCCAACAGTTACCAAGAAGAAATCTCAACCTTTTCAAAAGAAAAAAAGAAGACAAAAGAAAAAGAAGAAGAAGTCCCAATCTCCAATAGAGATCTCCATGCCACAATAATCAAACGAAAGACCAACAACCCAACCTCAAAACAAAATCAACTATTCCAAAAATCCATCAAAACCCGCAGCATCAAGGAAGTAGATTCTGGTAGCAAAGTAAAGACTATGCATGCCGGAGGTGTTGAAAAGATTGCAATGTCCCTCTAACATGTTTGAGATCAAAGATCACATTTGTATGAATGAAAAATGTACATTTTATTGTGTTTGACGTTAGCCCAGAACGCCACGACACTCAAATCTGAGTCGCAGCACTAGAAAATGGAATCAGCATAAAATGTAATGACCAAAAAAATTTAAAAATTAATAAGTATAATCAATTGAGGATTTTTCTATGACTACGTCGTTAAGTTCATAGGAAAATATAAGTTTAGAGATTATAAATTTATGTTTCGGTAAGAATTATAAGAAACGTTCATGAAAGAGCATGAAATTTAAGAAAAGGATTAACCTTAGACAAGTCAATACATTTTGAAAAACTTGAACAATAATTCTATTTGATAGTTAAACATTAGATTAATTATGCTATATAGAACTCAAGAATTTAAGTCAAAGGTTTTCTCGAAAAACCCAAACACTTGACATGGAAGTTCAACTTAAATTTTCATAATTCTACAATTATGGTTAATTTGGTAGTATTCAATACCGTTAAATGTGACAACGCTATTTTTAGGAAATAATTTAAAATCAAGAGTCCTTACATCTAAAATTTAAAAATGAATGGAGTTATCAACGAGAAATCTTAGATTTAATAGATTAGAATTTTAAGTTTGAGTACTGCATTAAAAGTCGACAGATAGATACTTTAATGTAGTTAAACAACATTAGTAATTTCTAATTTAATTTTATGAGTTCATCATTAGTGAAATCAAGGAACTAACAAGACAAGTATTCAGAACATAGTCTGTATTAGCAAGGGCTGAGAAAATCCTAGAATTAAACAAGGTAATTTACATATTTAAGTCAAAGATTTTCCTGAATAATATCGAGTTTGATTTTATGACTATAGGATTTATGGAATCAATACAAATAATCCATTCTGTAGTAAATTTCAAAGTTAAATTTTTTAACTTTCGTGATTAAATAATGTGGTAGATAACTTCTATCACAATTTAAAATGAAAGAATTTCAATCTATAAAAACCTTGAGAATTTTAATAATAAGAATTTTTAAGTGCAATGCAACGTTGATAGTATACTAAGAAACACTCTAATGCTCAACAAGTCCTTAAATGCTAATTAAATTAAAATTGGAGTAATGTAAATAGCAATTTCGATAGAAAATGCTCTGCGAACTCGAAAATTTACACTATTATAAAACTAGGTTGTTACCAAGTTTAGATACAAAAAAAGTCAAATCTAGATCTTTATTAAATCTAGAAATAATTTTTAGACTAAAAATAATAAAAAACCAGTACACAATTGAAACATATATTGGTATCGGTTTATATTGTGATTAGTGTCGAACTATATTTGAAAAATTGGAAAGAACCCTTCATAAATTAGATTTTCCTATCAGCTAAGTTAATAATCTCCGAGCAATGTTTGGTGGGAATCTTTAGAGATAAGATCAAAAAGATTGGATTTGACTATGACTTAGACTTGATTTGAACCTTGTCCTTAATGCATTAATGAGATGCTAATCTTGTCATCTTTGGGCTTAAGAATGGCACTGCATTTGGAGGAGGATTAAGAAAATTCTGTCCAAGTAGGCAAGGTTTAATGCCTAATTAAACATTAGTTGGGTGGAGACATAGAGTGGAGCTAGTTCTATATATACTTGTATAATACTATAATTTTACTTCATTTTCTCTTCTCTATTTCCTCTCAAAGTAGAGTATCCCACAAGGAAAATCTCAAAAATTTTCCTTTCCATTTCCTCCATCAAACCTTATATGATCAAGCTCTCCAAGTGAAATTTTCCTCTCGTTCTCACCCTCTAAATAATCAGTTTCAACACAAGACTTTTCGAGAAAATTTTTTTCCTATTTTTCCTAATTTTTCTTCTCCAAGATCTTTGTTTTTCATCTAAGCAAGTCTCCACAAAAACTTTCCCTTCTGTACCACCATAAACTTATTGGCCAAATAAAGAGAGAACAAGAAGAAGAAGAAGAAGAAGAAGAAGAAGGGGAAAGTTGGAATTTTCATAGTGGACTGCAAGGGTAAGTTCCAATCTTGTTTCTTTAATTTAGTTGGACAAGCCATGATTAGATTTTTATGGAGAAAGTTTATGTTTCTAGTGTTTGAAACAAGAAACAAGGAGGAGGGATAGGCTTTTCTAGAGGAAATCATTAAGGAAGTGTCTTCAAGGGTAAAATCTTTAATTTTCCTCTTTAAATCCTTTAGTCTACTTAAAGTTCAGATTCTTATGAGTTAATTTTATGTTTTAGTAATACAATAGCTTGTAATAATCTTATTTATGTTGGTTGGTATAGCTCTATATGTAATTTGTTGTTGCAAGTTAGGTTATATAAGTTTAGTTTAGTTTTGGTGAATGTTTGTGCTGTTGATAATTTTTTACAAATTTTGGTCGTAAAAATGGAAGCCTTAGCATAAGATTTTATACCTTTACTGAGCACAAAACTTTTAAATTTCAATGTTTTGAACAAAACTTTGTGAGTAAGCGAAAACACAGTTTTGACTCTAGTATGGGTTTTCAGGCAGTGTTTCAAAACAGCCTGTGGCTATCCAAAACAGTTTTGGTTGCTATCCAAAATTGTTTTGGGGTAGGCAGCCATTGATTTGTCCATTTTAGGCCATTTTGGCTCCAACTTTTACATTTTGCTAAATAAAAAGTTATAGTTTTTTTTATAATATGAACAATTTTTGTGAAGAAAATTTTTTTTATTCTGCGCCTAAAACATAGTTATTGATAGTTTTCCAAAACTATCAAAAAACTGTATTTTTGGGCTAAAACAGTTTTTCATAGTTTCAGGTAGTTTTGAGGCCAAATTATGATTTTGGCCTAACACAAAACCTTTAAATTTCAATGAGGCGGAAAACTTCCATGAAGGTACTTTTGTGAAAATCTGCCTTTAAGATGGACTTATGATTTGCTTAATAAAAACTATCAAAACTTTTAATCAATAATGTTTAGAAAAAAAATAAAAAATAAATAACTAGAAGATGAATATGCTAAAGATAGTAAACGGGATTTTCAACGAGCATGGAAGTTTTAAAACCCTATGTTTAAAACAAGTAACTCCCATGAATAAAAAAACTTTAAAAGAAAAAACAGGTTTCAACATATAATGTTTCGATAACTTTTCAAAACTAACTAAACAGTACCTTATGGTGCTAGTTTCTATAAATAATGTTTGCATGGCTATAGAATCTTGTTTTTTGACAAACCAAGAAATTACTACGCTTATAACATACTATACAAGCCTAAGATTTAGTATTTTACAAATTTCAAACGATATTTTAAAATGCGAGTTTTATACAAACTTTGAGTTATAAGGATATAGTTTCTAAAAGACAAAAAAAATAAACTTTAGCAGTTTTCAAATGAAAGTTGATGAGACTATGAAAATGCACATTTATTAAGACTAAAATCAATCATTTTGCATTGATATTTTTTGTTAAATCCCTTAATTATAGCATTTATGTGATAAATAGTATTTTAGAGTGTTTGTGTGAAAATATGTTTAAAAATATATTCCTAGTTTGTTTTTATGTTTAATATTATTTTTAGTAATTTGTAGAATCATTTCTATGTGTTTGATAATTAATTAGTTTGAAAATAATCAAAAACATAAAAATAATGTTTTATGATTTTATTTTTAGTCTTAAAATGTTTGAAATGTATTTTTAATTTGTAAATATATTTTATAATATTTCTAGTAGTTTTTAAAAATATTCCCAAGTTTTAATAATATATCTATTGAGTTTTGTTAATTTTAGCAGTTTTTATTTATTTTTAGTGTGTTTTGTGTTTTTTAATATATAATAAACAATTTTAAAATTATTGTAAAAATTATGTTTGTAAAATAGTTAATTTTAGTTTGTTTATTTTATTTAAGATTTGAAATCTACAACAAAATGGAGCAAAAAGGCACAAAAATGGGCAAAATGGACCTCAAATGCTTGAAAAATTAAAAAGAAAATAAAAATGAAAAAGAAGCGACATGTGGCACCTCTAGAGCCAATCATGACTCAAATGAATCTCATCCATCTACATGTCTAGACCCCCCTCAGAATTCGCTGTGACTTGTTCCACATGAGCTGGCTCTTATGTTCGTCAAATCTACATAGGGAAGACTCATCCAGCGGTCTAGTTCTTTTTCTTCCAGTGCCTTCATCTCAACCGTCTGTTGAGTCAAAGTAAGCGAGATCCACATTCTAGGTCATGTCCCTACTATGTCTCCTTATGTTGCTCTTTGCTTGATTACACAATAAAACCAACACAATCCAGAGCTAATTTACACAGGAAAGAAAAGAAAAGAAAAATTAAAATCAAATCTAAGTGATTTGAACCAACAAATGACTAAAAATTTATCTAAAAAAAACCCAAAATCTCCTAAATTACTATTCTACTCATTTGTAACCTAAAAATATCTAAATAAAATAATAAAAATAAGAAAAAAAAATTATATACATGGTGAATTTTGTCACCTATAAATACCTCCTCCATTCAATGTAATTCTCACCACTTATCTCCATCCTTTTATAGTTCATTCTATCTCTCTTCTTAGGTTAGTTCAGAATGTAGAACAGTTTGATGAGTGAAAGGTGCATACAAATGGATCTTTGTATTTTAGAGGATGTTTAGCTGTGTGCGTAGTAGAAGAAGTGATCAAGGCTATATTGGATCAAGCGCACAAGCCTTATTTTGCTATTCATCCTAGAAGCACAAAGATGTACCATAATCATAACAGACAATATTGATGGAAAGGCATGAAGAGAGATGTTTTGGGTTATGTTGCCAAGTGTGTGACATGTCTCCGAGTGAAAACCAAGCACTAGAAGCCTGCCGATCAACTTCAACTACTTCCTATCCCAAGATAAATGTGAGAGCATATCACAATAGATTTTCTCACTGAATTATTGAGGACAGAACAAAAGCTCGATGCTATTTGGGTCATTGTAGATAGATTGACAAAATCAATGCATTTTATACCATTTA
This sequence comes from Artocarpus hirsutus, assembly GCA_946598075.1. Taxonomy (NCBI): domain Eukaryota; kingdom Viridiplantae; phylum Streptophyta; class Magnoliopsida; order Rosales; family Moraceae; genus Artocarpus; species Artocarpus hirsutus. The sequence goes on along the minus strand of CAMOHE010045722.1, from coordinate 6,141 downwards.
GATCGATATACTTGAGGAAAGTCTTGGGAGAATTATACCTTAAGCACATAGTTAGATTGCACAGAGTTTCATTATCCATCACCTCTGATAGAGATACCTGGTTTAATGCGAAGTAATGGAGGAATTTTCAAGAAGTATTAGGTACAGAGTTGAACTTCAGCACTGCCTTTCATCCTTAGAGTGATGGCCAGTCTAAGCATGTTATACAGATTCTTGAAGATATGTTGCATGCTTGTGTCTTGGGTATTGGCAGAAATTAGAAGAAGCAAATGTATCTAGCCGAATTTGTGTACAATCACAGTTACGAAGTGAGTATTGGTATGGCACCATTTGAGGATCTTTACAAAAGGCCATGTTGATGATTGGTTTATTGGTTAGAACTATAAGATGGGATCATTGTCGGGCCAAATAAGATCCACAAAAACAATTAGAAGATCATAGTGATATGAGACCGATTGTAGGCAACCCAGAACTGACAAAAGAGTTATGTTGACAAGAGACGCTGACCCTTAGAATTTGAAGAAGGTGATTTCATTCTTCGTAAGGTTCCCCTTGTAGAGGAATTACACGTTTCAATGTAAGTGGAAAACTTGCACTGAGGTATGTTAGGCCATTTAAGATCATTCACTGTGTCGATGCAGTTGCTTACCAACTTGATCTTCCTCCTGAGATTTCTCATATTCATGATGTGTTTCAGGTGTCAATGCTCCAAACATGCCAGCCTAATCTCAACAAGACTGTTTTGTTCTATGATGTGCTGATACATAAGGATACAACCTATAAGGAGGTGTCGATCCAGATCATCGATTAGAAAGTGACAACTTTACGACGTCTTGATATATCATTTGTGAAAGGCTTATGGCAACACTTAGGTGATGACAAGGTGATGTAGGAACCAGAATCGACTATGCCGGAGCTGTATCCTCATTTGTTCTGTTTTTGAGGTAAGTTCCAATTTCAACGTCGAAATTCTTTTAGGGGAGGAGAGTTATAATAATTAAATTCAATTAATCATAATTAGTATGCAAAAATTGGTAAATTAGTGTGCCTAATTAAAATTTAATCTCTAATTAATCATATTTGTGATATTTCTTGTTTATTGCATTTTATCAATTTTGTTTGTTGTAATTTGTTTTTAGCAATTACCAAATTGTTTTAAAATAAATTTATAGTATATTATTTTATTTTTAGAATCTGTTTTAATTAAATTAAAACATTTTTTCTTTAATTCATTTAAGTATATACTTGCATAAATAATCTATTCATATATTTTACTTAATCCTTTCTTCCCCCTCAGCTTTGCCAAAATCAAAATAACCCTACTAGTTACACTTCTTGATTATCATGTGGAGTTTAGACTTGGAACTCTATGTCTTCAGATCCCAAGTCTAAAAAAGAAAACAGCCCATTGTTTCAAGCTCAAAACCACTTACAGTTCTTTGATTTAAAGAAGCTAAAGTTTACTCTGGCTCAATACCACACTCTCATTTCCTTCCTCTTTCTTTTCATGTCATTTTCATCCTCTCCCTCTCTTGGTTTGCTGCCAAAACTCAAGACACTAAAAAGCTTCTATCTCAGCCAAAATCAAAGCAAAAGCTCATGTTTGGAGCCATCAAAGCCATGCCAAATCCTTCAATCTAAGGTTAGAAACATTTGTAAAGAGTTAAACTCACATTATGAAGTTTTCATCTCTAATTTTGTGTTCAAATTTGTGTTTATTTTTTAAGAATTAAAACTTGAATGTAATGATCTAAGATTAAATGAAGTCTCTAAACAAAAATCTAAGTTTTATTCAAACTAAAAATGGATTAAAGTTGTTTTCACATTTACTTTGTTCTTTTTCAGAATAAATGTGAAAAATATATGAAAGATGATGAAATTAAGTTGCATGCATATGAAAATAAGGTTACATGGTTCATTTAATGTTTATGGACCTTTAGAACATGTTTTAGAAGCACTAGAACTGGTTTGGAAAGATTTGAACTCGATTCAAGTTTAGGGGCTTGAAACAAAGTGCCTCTGGTTACGACGTTGTGGTCGACCATGGTTAGTGTAACGCGGTCAGTCTTGCTACTACAAGACATGCAGTCGACTGTAGATAGTGCACCTCGGTCGACCGCACTACACCAGGAAGCCAAGTTTAGGGCCACCTGAACTCATTTTTTTTTTCCAAATTAAATTCTAAGTGTGTTTTCACTTTTACTAACCAAAACCCATTGTTGATGTTTAAAGTATGTTTAATTATTATATAAATAAAAGAAGAATTTTTATTAGGGAAGGCACGCTAAGAAACCATGAGATTGCATACTAATGTATTATGTACAAATTTTGATATTAATGAATCGAGTCTACACCTAAGGTTGCTCACGTTCTTTTAGGGCTAACGTTTAGTGAGATGGGATTTGCAAGGTGAACGTGTTCGATATTAGAGATCGAGGTAGGACTCTAAACCCTCCTTCTTTGGTAGTCATAATTTTAAATAGTGTTTTGGCAACACTTTATATTCTTAAAATGTTTTTAAGAATTGAATAGTATATAAATATTTCCAAATATTTTGGATATGTGCATATTAAGTAAACGATAATAAATGTATACTGAAATTTTGGTATTAGTATACCAAGTGCAATAAAATGATTAATTGGTTTTCAAACATGAAACAGTCTAACATACCCATTTGGTTGAGTTTTAAGTGCATGATGCCGCACAAAGATCAGGTAGTGTAGAGAGCGACCTTGAAGGTAGGTCCCAAAACCCAGTCCTGGCCACTATGGTGATGATTATATTAGGCTTTGTACATAGTAAGTATCAATGTATGAGTTGAGATAATCACATGACATGAACAGTAAGCATGGCATTACTTAATTATTTGTTGTTCCTTTGAATATTATTTGAACAATTTATTTTACTTTATAAATGATGTTTTAGAATTCAAGTTCTATTGAGCCTTTTGCTCAAGATTTCAACTGTTTTACTTTTTGCCCTCCAAGTGGTTCATAGTACGCAATTGAGTAGAATGCTACTGTTTTTCTCTTGGAGTCCGTGAGTCGTTAGTTATCTATTTTTGTTAAGGCATGTAATAATGAAAACTTTAATCATGCTCTTTGATTACGTTTGATGGGTTGTAATTTGATTGTATTTCTTTTATGTCTATGCTATGTATGCACCGTGGTAGGGTCTGATGGGACCTAGACAACATTTGGCAGATTTTACATTTTAAATTAGTTTTGAGGTAAATTTAGTAATTTTTTTTGCTATGTTTTAATATTAGTGTTATTCTAATTGAGTTTAAATTGCTATGTTCTTGAATTTACTAAAAATATTTAAAAAATATAACAAAAGTTCTTGAATTTACAAAAAATATTTAAAAAAATATAATGAAAGTTTTTAGTGTTTATAATTAACGTTAATTATTTATTTTAATTAAATCATCATATCACCACCCCGGTTAAGTGTGTGACAAAGATTGGTATTAGAGCCCTTAGTTTTTGAACCTTAGGAATTGTGTACATATAGATATGATGCTAGAAACCACTGATAGTCCAATTTTTTCTTTTTATAATTGAGTGAATGGCACCAAGACATCGTCCTACTACTATTGTTTTCTTAGACCCTGTTCATAATAAAGGTGCAATGAATGCCATGTTTGCCGCATTTAGGCAGATGGTGGCATGGGTGCAGCATGAGGATCTTGTGGTGAGCCACCAATAGGAGTATTTCTATGAGTTTCATCATGAAACAATTCTGACCTTCAATAAGAATGGAGAACCTCAAGCTACTTAGTACTGGTTTGACTCAGAGGTGAAGCATTTGGACCCTTTAGGAGTGCCTACTGAATTTCAGGTCAAGTTTGCAGCATACAAGCTAAAAGGTAATGCCAACATCTCGTGGAAACAGGCAAAGTGTGTAGAGAACAATAGGAACATCGATTGGGATGGTTTCAAGAATTTGTTCTATGATCGTTGTTTTCCTCAAGGGTATAAGGATCAAAGGATAGCTGAGTTCTACCGTTTGGAGTAGGGTGAGATGACGATTAGGGATTATGAGACAAATTTTGTTGAGTTGGCCAGTTTTGTCTAGTCTACAGTCGCATTTGAAGAAGAAAAGTGTATTAAGTTCCAAGAGGGCTTAAGGGTTTGACATCAATTGGTTGCTCTAAGTATCTAGACCTATGGTGAATTAGTGTCGTCAGCATTGTCAATCGAGAGGGACAACTCCAATTACTATGAAAGTCAAGCAAGGACCACCAGTGGACCCTAAAGAAACAATAGAAGGGGTAGTGGCAACCATCAACAAGCACAACAACAGTTAAAGGGCCAGCACGATGGTGGTTCCAACAGTGGCAGTAGTGGCTCATTCGACAATGGTCGAAACAATCCCTATAGTCTTCATTGTCATTTTTTACAAGCAACCCGACCACATTAAGAGGAACTATTCAGTTAGGAACTCACTCTAGGCACCACATTCTAGAGAGGGCAAATCCCAATAGCCTCAACATCAACCCTATGTTTAGCCTTAATAGTTTTCTAAGCCCCAGTTTCATCAGTTCATTCTCTAATAGATGCCATTTTCAACTCAGAGTTTCTAACCACAGAATTTTTAGTAAGGTTTCCCATGATACATGTAACATAGTCCAAGTAATGTGCAGTCTCCATTGCCACAACAAGTTTCAGCCAACAAACCCAGGACCTAACAATGCAAACAAAGGGAGAGGGAAGGCCTAGGGACATGTTCACACCATGACAGTAGGGACTTCTGGTGCTCGGGCTAACAATGTAGTTGTTGACATTATGGTTCTTATTTTTCAATCTTTAGCTCATGTTTTATTCGTTACTGGTGTGTACATTCTCTCATTTCTAGTTAATTTGTAAACACCTTGGGTTTAAAAATAGAGGGATTTAGTGAGCCAATGATTATTACCTCATCCTTAGGGGGAATGTTTGTGAATGTTATACATAAATCTCGTATGATTTTTCTAAGAGGTGATTTGATTGTCATTCCACTACAAGAAATTATTGATTACACGACCTTTATTTCATGATCGTTTCCTAAAAACCGTCGTGGTAAGGTCAAAAATGCGCGGCAAGTGATGCCTGTGAAAATGAAGACCGTGGTGGTATGGGGTGTAGATACCACGATGGTTTTCTCAAAAAACTGTTATGAAATACAAGAGATATCACGACGGTTTCTCGAGAAAACCATCGTAGTATCTCAAATATACCGCGATGGTTTTTGGAGAAAACCTTCGTAGTATATGAAGATACCACAACGGTTTCTCGAGAAAACCATCGTGGTATATTTGAGATACCACGACAGTTTTCTCGAGAAACCATTGTGGTATCTTCATATTTGAGATACCACGACGGTTTTCTCGAGAAACCGTCATAGTATCTTCTACGACAGTTTTTTCAAAAAACCATCATGGTAGCTTACTTAAAACTCCCTTTCCAACCTTGGCATTCCAACACAATTCAGAAACACACTTCACAAATACAAACACAGACTCTTCCGAATCAGTCGCTGTTGTCTCTCTCCGCCTCCACACTCCTTAATCTTAGCCTAAATTGTAAGTTTTTTTGTAGAAAGTGAGAAATAGTTGTTGATTGTGATGTATAATTAATCTAAAATTGATAAATAGTTGTTGATATTGTTGTTTATTCCATGAAGTTTGTATTGTGGATCATGGGTATGATTTCTTCGTTTTATAATGAGTATGTGTAACTTGTTTTATGATGGGTGATGTTTTTTTTATGATTAATTAATATATGTAGGTAGGTATATATATAAATTGTGAAATTAATTTTAATTGAATATTTGCTATTTATTATTTTGATTTAGGAGTTGCAAAATGGATAGGAAATGGATGTGGGATTTTCTATTGTCTAAAGAGTATGTGAATGGTGCGGAAAAGTTCTTGGATTTTGCCAAAAGTCATGCAAATGGTGATAAAATTCGATGTCCTTATGTTCAATGTGGAAAACATAGATTGCATCCAATTACAATTGTTAGAGGACATTTATTTCAAAATGGAATCATAAGTAGTTATCAAACGTGGCATTTTCATGGCGAGTCTAATTTCAATCCAACTTTACTAAATAAAGAAAAGCAATCTATTGTGGAGGATAATATGGAGAATGAAGACAA
>CAMOHE010045720.1:1831-27390 GCA_946598075.1 Artocarpus hirsutus | reverse complement strand
ACTGAAACTACTGTGACGGCGCTTTGAAGGAGAAGAAAATAGCGTCAGAGCCTGGAAGGGTACTTTAGGAATTCCAAGGAACGCCATGATTGGTCTTATTTATGTAAATTTCTAGAATAAACTCTTGTTCTAGTGTCCTGCACCTACTATATTTTGTTGTAAAAATTACATAATTTGTCTATTTTTTAAGAAGTAAATTAATATCTGTCTTCGTTATGTAAATATTATTTATATGTTTCTTTTGCAAAATTTCATATATTTAGGACCCTAAAATACCCTCTAACTAATGTTATCATGTATTAAAATTTTTATAACAAGTGTCCTTATTTTTTGAATAGTTAAATTAGGGAAAAAATATACACGTATATTTCTTATTTTAAAATATTACATTGATGCATTCTCATTATCACCTAAAGTCTTAAAAAAATAAAATGAATATCATTGAGTATCATTAACTTAATGATATAACAATTATATAACCTATAAGATATACGAAAAGACTTAATAAATACTATAACATTAATTTAATTACATATCACAAGAAAAAAGAAATATCATTCGCTTGAAGTCTTAAGAAATGAATGTCATTGCGTATCATCATCATTACGTATCATTAACTTAATGATATATTAATTATATAACTAGTAAGACACATAAAAAGACTTAATAATACTGTGTCATTAATTTAAATACAACACCCTAATTTCAATTTGTCAATAAAACTATATCATTAATTTAATTACAATAACCTAATTCTAATTTGTTGGTAAATCTAACTTGTCGATGAAAAATTTTCATTTTTTTTAGGGAATTTTAAAATCGTTATTTTAGATACCAATTTAAATTTAAGCAACAAACACCCTAGTTCCAGGGATTTTTTTTAATATAATGATATCATAATCCATTTGAAATCTTAAATACGTATATTATAGTTATTCTAAAAAAATAAATTAAAACTACCAATATCATTATTATGGTTGTTAATATCTTTATACATATGCATTGGGACATATAAAGAATATTCATGAACTACATACATATTTTAATTCTACAAATAAAAAAGAGCCACATGTTTCATTAACCCTATTTTGTTCTTTAAGTTTATGGAAATTGGGCTTTTAAGCCCAATGCCTAGAGTTGGCCTAGAAATAGAGCCTGATACTAGGCCCTAAGTTGAGGCCTAAATTTATAGGGCCGGGAGGTGGGCTTATACTAAATAAAAGGACGAGGAAATAGCAGATTTGTAAACTTTTTGATATAAATCACGGGTATTGTAGTAAATAATAGATTTGTGATATAACCAATTTATTTACTATATAAATAAGAATTATTTACATGGCAAATAAGAGGATAAATAAATTATTTGCACCTTAAATGTACTTTCTATGTAAATAAGAATTATTATTTTTTTTTTATATAAGGGGATGAGGAATACCATCACTTTTTAAGTGGGCCCTAGTATGACTCGAATCCTTAACCTATGGATGGGGTGTAGGAACTTACAACCAATTAGGCTGCTCTCACTTGTCAAATAAGAATGATTTATACTATAAATAAAAGTGTAAATGAATTTATTTATACCATAAATTTGGTATTCACAATATTTTTAAAACACGGTGTTTAGTACAATTAGTTTTAACAAAGTGCTATTTACTACAAATGCCAGAGCCCGAGCTTGCTTGAACCCAACAATGCTTGAACCCAACAATTTAGGTTTGGGCATCTTAATTTATAATAAGATAGAATCCATTCTTTAATTTTTTTTCATAGAAAAAAACTGACCAAAGTTTATTTTGGTATCTTATAATTTCTTAGATGACAAATAATATGTAATTAATGCTCTCTAAAAAAATATTTAAATTAATGATCTGATTTAAAATAATTAATTCCATTTTACAAGGAAGTGGCGTGTCACCTTGCATCCATGATTTTTTCTTTCGTTTTTTTTTGGAGAAAACATCAATGAAGTTTAATTCTTACAGAGCTTGTCTAAAATCAACAGCCAAATAATGAATGGGAGTTACGAAATCTATAGTGATCAGTTGCAAAAGTATGTATTCTTTAATTTTTAACATAAATATAAAGAGAGAATGAGTTTCCTGCGAGTTTAAAATTTTAAAACATTTCATTATTTTTTTCTGGAAACTTTTTTTTTTTTCATTTTCAATTGAACTGTTTCTTTTTTGTTGTTTCAAAACGTTTTTTCCCTCCTTCTATACTTCTGAAAACGTTTTTTCTTTACAAAATTTTTTCCTTTTTTCCTTATGAACTTTTTATTTATTTTTCTTTTTGGTTACTATGCTTTATATGCATGCGCGGAGCGCATGTTTTTTGACTAGTATAGCAAAACAACGAAATACTTGGTATATAATGACCAAAGAAAAATAACACCAACTAAAAATGGAACTTACATATCAAAGAAATATTTATAAAATTTTGATTCTTATAAACTTGGTCCATAATCAGCACACAAATGATAACTAGGCGTAATAACTCTATAGTCATTAGTTACAAAGTAATATAATATATAGTTCAATGAAATACCTAGTATATATTGACTACAAAAAAATTTGAAGAAATTAAAAATGGAATGGTATTTGATTATTCTATATAAATGACGGATAATGACCATGTACTTAGGCTATGTTTATTTGAAACTAAATTTTGTAATGAGAAAAAAGAGTATCCTAAAAAGATGTGACTATTGCTAAGCCGAACAATGGATCATTAAAAAATATTGCACTATATTCATAACATTAAATGCTTTATTGTTTGTAATTATGAAAAAAACTAAAAATGGAGATGCAAAATGACCTTTCGTATGCACGGTCTTTGTGGTCTTCACAGGCCAAAAAGAAAAAAAAAAGGCGGGTTTTGGCCAACGTTGGCAAAAATTCCACTATAGGCTATTTACTTTTAGATGCTTTACAATAGGCCATTTATGTTAATGCACGATTTCGAATTGAATGGCACCTGAAACAAGGTTTCTAGTGCTTTATTGTTTGTAATTATGAAAAAAAATTAAAAATGGAGAAGCAAATTAATGACGTTTCGTATGCGTTGTCGTTATGGTCTTCACAGGCCTCCCAAAAATAAAAAAAAGTTGGGTTCCACAATAGACCATTGACTTTTATGATGCTTTATTTTTTATGATAAAACTCGGCTATAAAAGCTACATAAAAAGCCACGAAAAGACAAGGTATACAGCACATAACTAAAGCCAAAATGGTGTTACTCACACAACTAGATAATACAACCATACTCTAACTTAATTGAGTGGACTTCTCTCGAAAATAGGCCGATTACGATATACGGCCAATCAAAACAGGCTTCGGAGGAGCATTATCCTAGACCATAAAAGGGCTCTATCTAAGCTTGTCACACCTAGCGCACTTACAACAAGGCCTAGACCATCGTCTAGCTCGACATCTACACACTGTTGCCCTTACCGAGCAGAGCAGACATTAAAATAATTCAACAGGAGGTGGGGAAACCGCCTCTTTAATTACACAATGGAAACAACAACAAACATAAACAAAAAAAGTCACAACAAGAATATAGCCTCCACCACAATCCATGACTCTAAAATCCTGCAACGTCTGCCACCTAGAACCCGCCGGCACCCAATTCTAGCCATGAGTCTCTCTGAGGACAACCATGCCCACACCCCAACCCAACCAGCCCAAAAGGCCACCTTCTGCCTCCGACAGCACAAACCCAGCTTCACCACAACTAGGCCCCTCAACGTAGGCAACGAGCGGCTAGCCAAACCTGCCTCGGACCACGGCAAGCTCGAGCAGCCATGTTCTCTCCCACTGTTGTACGCCTCTGCCAAAGCTCAAGGAAGCTCCGAACCTTTTTCACGCTCACCATGAAAGACGGTGGCTCTTCCATCTCCCTACTCTGAGCTCGCATGCCAACACGAGCTTTGCTCCCCTCCCCTAGCATCACAATCCTCTGCCCCACTGAGATCTATCATTGATAGCACCTCGGTCGAAACTTGGAGGCCATCAGACGGACGACGCGCTAGTCCTCCGGTCCCTGAGCTTTCTCTCTCTGTTCCGCTCGTCTCGCAAATGAAGATTATTTGTTTTGTTGTTATTTCAGTTACACGACTTTTATGATACAATAGGTCATTTCTGTTAATGGCACGATTTGGAGTCGGCCTACGACCTATTGAAACACTGGACCTGAGACTATAACTTTTACCATGGCACCTGAGCCAAGGTTTCTAGTGCTTTGTTATAAGCCTAACTTTTTCCAATAGATCTAGTGGACCACTAAGATTTTATCTTCCAAAGTGTGGTCTATCAATCAAAGTGAGGGATAGTGGGGTTATGTGAGCTTTGAATTAGCTCCGTATTACTACTGGCTGGTTGGTCACTGTTTGTAATAAGTTATCTTTAGTCTATTTTCTCAAGTCAGTCTTCCATTTCTAAAATATGACTCCCAAGTCCAACGCATACGGATAATATTTGGTTAATAATTTACAAGGAGGAAAATATCGGTATTGGTGAAAATATATTATTTTAATTTTACAGAAATTTTGGGGAACATTTTGATATTGGTAGAAGATAAAAATTATAGAAATTACAAAAATTTTATATTGAACATATCTCTAATACATTAAGATGCAATAAACATTAAAAGACATAAATAAACATGATTCATATAATAAAGTCCATATATGTTAGATTTGTTAATACTAAAAGGAAGTTTTGTAAGACTCAAACATATTTGGAACTCTGTCTTGATTCAAACAATATTGATATTATGATATGTTTTTTGAGTAGCGTTGAATATTGTTAAGAATATGCCACATGTGGGTTTGTTGACTTCTTCCTATTGTATTTCTAGAGATAAAAACTAGGAATTGTCTCAATTGTTTGAGAAAGTAGTGGTATACTCAGATGAGGATAATTGAAAATTCTATTACCATCCTAATTTCTATGGTGGGGAAGGTTGATTCTTACTGCAAAGTTAACGAGTATAAGATAAATATTCATTCATTGAAAGTATAAAATACCAACAGATTATTTAAAGGGAAAAATTCTATTAAATTTTGTAATTTTTGACATTATCAAAATTGTGTTGAAATTTCGTTAATATGTATCAAAATTTTATACAAAATATGTTATGGATTTTCCAATATCGATATTGTTAACGAAATTACCAATATTTCTGATATTTTGTCGAAGTTGGTAATATAGTGGAAAGATATTTTGGAACCTTAATATTCTAGAAATTTTGTGGAAATTTTCCTCCTTGATAATTTAAACCAATTAACGTGATTTAAATATTTAAATTTTAAAGAAGACCTTTTCAAATCCAAAAAAAAAAAAGGAGAAATTCTGTCACGGTAGAAAAAATTCGATGCAAATTATTGGTATTGGATTGCTAAATTCAAGTTCCTATACATTTCGACAATCCAGTATTTATGCAGTTTATTTTCATTTTTTTAGGAAAGTTAATGATTCAATCTAAACTGCTAAAAACATGATGGGATTTGATGAAGATGGAGATACCCCATGGTACTATGTTATGTTTGAAAGAGATTATCAGCCTAGAAGAAAGGATATAGGCATTGGTTATACAAGTAGGGAATACATCGGAATGTGAATCAACTTGCTTAAATAACTGCTCTTCCACAGCTTACGCTTATGACGATAGCGGTTGTTTGATTTGGATGGGAGATCTCTTAGATCTCCAACAAGTTGAAGAATATGAAATCCGTGGAAGAATGCTCTACATTTGGCTATCAGCTTCTGAGTTTAAGACTCCTACAAATTAGATTAAGGGTTCCAAAAACAGAAAGGGACTAGTTCACGTTGTTGCGGGCTAAACAGCAGGGTCAATATTTCTCCTGGCCCTTGTTTTGTTTTTTATTTTCAGAAGAAGAACATGGTTCTTGGAATAGATAAAGTGGAATATATGTTGATGGCCAGTGGCGGCGCGACCCTTTTGTTAGTGGAAGCGCTATGCCAAAAAGTACTAATAGATTTTATTACATACATTGTTATATGCTTGATTATTGCATGGGAGCACAATGATATAAATTTTAAATTTTTAGTGGATTATACCTATAATTTTTCTTGTGAAACAAGGTATGATTAAAAATTTTAAGGCAAAAAGTTAAAACTTTAAAAGTTGAATGGGGCTTATGTCGCCACTCAACAATATGTGGCTCCCTAACAGTTGATGGCTTTTGGCCATAAAGATTGCAGAATGCAACAAAGAACTTTTTGGAGAAATTGGGTGAAGGAAGCTTTGGTACATTTTTAAAGGTATGTTGCCTGACTCTACTAGGATAGAAATGATGAAGCTTGAAAGCGTTGGCCAAGGGGAGATGCAATTTCGAACAGAAGTCAGCACAATTGGGTCAATCCAACACGCCAATTTTGTTCGACTTCTCGGTACCAAATTGTTGTTGGTCTATGATTACATGTCTAATGGCTCTTTAGATGCTCACCTTTTCTATGAAAACGATTTAAATTTTTTGGATTGGGAAACAAGATACCAAATTGCATTAAGCCCAAAACAGTTTAAATGTTTTGCAGCGGTGGTAAGATCTGAAGGCTGCTTCCGGAAGCCATAGGAATCGTTGGCGGAACAGGACGATTGGGGATTGAATGATGATAGCCCCGGGCTATTGATCGGCAGCTCTCCGAGCATCGATAGAGAATCAGTGATAATCGTCTAGAGGAAGAAAGGCGGCTTCGTCGATGTGAATGCGAAATGCCTTCGCAGAGGCGGCAGGATCTGGCTGCCACCTCTGGAAGCCACAGGCATCATCTGTGGAGCAAGACGAATGGGAGCTCTCCTGCCGCTGGCCATCGGTGATTCCAAGCAACGGAGAATGAATTGACGATCGCCGATTGCCGAGATGATGATCTGGGAGAGGTTCAGGTTTGAGGAATATATGAAGAAGAGGGAGAGGAAAGAAGAAGACGACTAGGGAGGAAAGAGAAGAACGAAAAATTTTGAGAGACGAGAGAGAAACATAAACTGAGGAGAGAGAAATAAAACAAATATTAGATTAGGTTTCTATTTGATTTTTGAATTAAGGAAAAAAATGTCAAATTAAAAAAAACAATAAAAGGATGGTTTTAAAAATTAAAAAAATGCAAGGAGTTTTAATAAATGTGGAGTTTTAATAAATGTTGTGCTTTAAGAGCATTTTATATAGCTTTTTCAAAAATTTGGCTGTTTATTTTATAAAGGCCTTTAAGAAGGTCATTTGCCTCCTAATATTTAAGTAGTAGAATACAAATTTAAACAGTAGAATACAACGATCATAAGAAACGACGACAAAAGTAAAAAGCTGCTCAAAACCACACACAAAAATAAACGACAATGAATAGGAAAACGACGCTGGGTAAAATAACAACAGGCATGGAGAAAACTTCAACGTGAAAACTGTAATAAAAGTCTAATCCAATCCTAACGATTGTGGCTGAATTATCACGGACAAAATATAGTGAAACTTCCTAGGTGGTCTTGGCGCTTAGACCGCTCCCACTACTGGAATTATTCAACGCGCCTTACGTGTAGTTTACTTTGGGGTTCCCTTATTGGCTCTTAGACCGCTCCCACTACTGGGATTATTCAAAGACTAACTGCTGAACTACTCTATTTCTTCCACTAATGATATTGACCGACCTGTTGAGAGGATAGCACCAGAAGAAAGAAAAAAGAAGCGGTCGATTGCCCCTCACCAGCAGCTAGAGGAGGAGAAACGAATGATGTCCTGGCCTGGGCTGGGCACCTATCAGCCAACTAGACAAAAAAAAAAAGTACCAATACAATGTCTTTAGATTGAATCATTAGATTCATGTTCATAAAGAAATTTCACAATGTAATAGCAGTGGACTTTTTTATATTTTTGGTGAATGATGAAAATGTTTATGATATTGTTTATATTTTCACAACAATATCTATATTTTGAAGTTTTGACATAGATACAAGAGAATGATTTTTCTTCCAGGATATTTATAAAATAACCACAATAACAACAAATTCCATGATATCGGTGAATATTTATGAAAATCTAGGATATTTTTGAAAATTTCCATAAAATATTCCAAAAGAAAGAAAAATTTTCTTTTGCACATAAATCAATGTGTAAGACTTTTTTTAATTATTTTTCAATAAAATGTGACTAATATTTTGAACCTAAACACAATAAAAAAGTATTTATTAAGACTTATTTATAGGTCGTTTGGTTTGACAACTATAGCATGTGAGAACTTTATACTATGGCTTTTCACTATAGTATGCGAAAGTTTTACACTGTTCACCATTGTAATTGATGGTTAGAACCGTTTTTCCAAATGATCTATTAGTCTTTAAATAATTTTTACTTTTAAAATGAATAGTTTGTGACTCTTATATAATAGTTTGTGACTCTTATATAAAGCCTCATGTCATGTTACATGTAGATATGTGTCTCTATTAATTTCAATTATTATTCTTTATTGAACACATAAAGACATGGTATAACTCAAATGAGTTAAAACTGGATTTTGTTGCCTTAAGTTTTGACTTCATAAGCTTAGAAACTATACAAAGTTCTTATGGATATAATATTCCTCATAGTTCTCAAACTATGACGAGTTCAGAAGTTCAAAACCAAGATGGGTTCTTTGATATATTATATATCCTCTACCACAAATTAGTGTTGAGATGTCATTACAACTTTATAAAACTACTTATCAAGTTGGATAAATCAACAATATCCAATTTATGGGCTAACAATAAGAAGAAATTAAGAAACATACATGTGACATATTAACAATTATGTCTAGAACTATTTTCAAGGGGAATATCCTGGCAGTTATATTATTCAGATCAAGATTGTAACATACATAACTCTTTTTCAACCAGCTAGAAACTTTTTTTGGTATTGAAAACACTTAAAGTTTATGTGTACTTTATTATGTTTGGCGGTAGTTTTTTATATACTCTAGTATATGATTTATTTTGTTTGTAATGATATACAAAATAATATTAGAATCATAATCAATATATCATGATAGTATCCTTTTATAGTAAGCAATACAACTCTTATATTAGATCAAAATTGTATTGTCTATGTTATTATTAACTTAGTTCAAATTAAATAATATTGATTATTTTAGTATTGTGCAAAGTTGTAATGAAAAAATTACAAGTTTTTTTAAGATACCTATTTTTTTCGACTATCTATCATCAACAATATCCATAATATTATCTGTAAATCAGAACCTCGGCAACTTCGACTACATCAACATTTTCACCCTTGATCTTGATTCAATAAAGATTTTTTTTGTCCTGGAAACATGGTAAAAATTCTGTCATCCTAGATAATCATTTAAAATTAAAAAATACAGAAAATGAGATATTTATTGGTTTGAGATTTGGCCTTTGAAATGTTAACAAGGATATAAGACGGGGATTTATCTGCGTTTACAGCATGTGTAAATGAAAGACAGAAAATTTGGTTCAAACCTCTTGAACTCCTCAATCAAACGCAAGAGAGACTTGACCTTGCTTATGTCCACCACGTTGGAGATCTATGTGCGGTCTAAAGAATATTTTCCTTTGAAATTTTGCTAATGGAGGAGACAATGGACAAAGTGTACACTCAATTAGACGCTACTGTGTTACGATTCTCAAAAAGTTAAAAATAAAAAAAGGAGAGAAGCTTATCAAATCTCAGCTTGACCAACTTAAAATGCTACTATTATTTTCATGCTATATATTAACAGCAAGCTGTACAAAATAGCTCAATGCTTTTATTAAAAAAAAAAAACTGAAACAAATGTCATATTTCTTCAAAATAAACCAGCCTGCAAAAATTTGTTCAACCATGAATTATAAGAAAAGCCAACCAAGTTTGATGCTTGTTCTCATCCAATGTCTAATTCTCAGGAATCACATGTCCATTGGAGCTCATGACACCATCTTGGCGAACCAATCTCTCTCCGGAGACCAAACCATTGTCTCTGCAGGCCGTGGAAACTTCGTACTTGGATTCTTTAAACCAGGTAATAACTCCTCAAACTACTACTTAGGCATGTGGTACAAACAAGTTAGACAAACCATAGTTTGGGTGGCAAATAGAGAAAAACCAGTCTCCGACAGATTTTCTTCAAAATTAAGAATCTCACATGGCAATTTAGTCCTCTTCAATGAGTCCAAACTACCAATTTGGTCCACGAATGTGAACTCCACTAGTTCGCCTTCAATAGAAGCTGTTCTTTTGGACAATGGAAACCTTGTTTTAAGAGATGGGTCTAATTTGTCAAAACCAACATTGTGGGAAAGTTTTGATCATCTAACTAATGCATGGCTTCCTGGTAGTAAACTTGGATACAACAAAAAGACCCAACATAAGAACATTCTCACTTCGTGGAAGAATTCAGAGGATCCATCCCCGGGGCTCTTCTCTGTTGAGCCAGTCCTAAGTGATAACTCTTTTGTGATGCTGTGGAATAAGTCTAGAATATACTGGAGCAGTGGAGCTTGGGACGAAAGCACAAGTTCATTCAGCTTAGTCCCTGAGATGAGGAATACTAGTTCCTTCAACTACACCTTCGTTTCAAATGATAATGGGATCTACTTAACCTATTCCATCAAGCACCCAAAAAAGATAAATATGTACTCTCTCAACAACACTGCCGATCTATTAATGAGATATCTGATGGATGTTTCGGGACAGTTTAAGGAGCTACTATTGAATCCTCGTATTTGGAAATGGGATATGTTTTGGTTGCGACCGAGAGAACAATGCAAAGTCCACGCTTTCTGTGGGGTATATGGAAGCTGTGAAGAGGAGTCCACACCATCCTGTAATTGTTTGAATGGGTTTGAACCCAATTCGTGGGAGGATTGGGATTTCGGGGACTACTCGGGCGGGTGCATCAGAAAAACAAAGCTTCAGTGCGGGAACAATATCAACCATGTAAGTGGTGGTAGAGACAAATTCTTAGAAATTTCAAGCATGTTGTGGCGTGAAAATAAACAATCAAAGCACATGGAGAATATGGAAGCTTGTGAATCATATTGCTTCAACAACTGCTCTTGCATTGCTTATTCTTATGAGAACACAAGGTGCTCCATATGGGATGAAGATCTCTTAAATCTACAGCAACTCGCAGCAGGTGATGGGAGGGGAAGAAGTCTCTTCATTCGTTTAGCTGCTTCCGAGTTTCAAAGTACTAAAAAAGGAAAGGAACTAATCATAGGTATCATGGTTGGCACAGTTGTTGGGTCAATAATTTTACTAGTCCTTATTTTGTTTTTAGTAGTAAGAAGAAAAAGTATAGTTTCCACTGGAAAAGGAATGGAGGGATCGCTAAAGGCATTTGCGTACAAAGATTTGCAAAACGCAACGAAGAACTTTGCGGAGAAATTGGGTGGAGGAGGCTTTGGCTCTGTCTTCAAGGGGAAATTGCCAGACTCTACTATGATAGCAGTGAAGAAGCTCGAAAGCATTGGCCAAGGAGAGAAGCAATTCCGAGCAGAAGTTAGCACAATTGGAACAATCCAACATGTTAACCTAATTCGACTTCGTGGATTCTGCTCTCAAGATGCTAAAAAGCTGTTGGTCTATGATTTCATGTCCAATGGGTCTTTAGCTTCTCACCTTTTTCGTCAAAACAATTTGAATGTCTTGGATTGGAAAACAAGGTACCAAATTGCTCTGGGAACAGCAAGAGGATTGGTTTATCTGCATGAGAACTGTAGAGATTGCATCATACACTGTGATATCAAGCCTGAAAATGTTCTTTTAGATGAGAAGTTTTGTCCCAAAGTGGCAGACTTCGGGTTGGCC
The DNA here is from genome assembly GCA_946598075.1 of Artocarpus hirsutus. NCBI lineage: Eukaryota > Viridiplantae > Streptophyta > Magnoliopsida > Rosales > Moraceae > Artocarpus > Artocarpus hirsutus. The sequence goes on along the minus strand of CAMOHE010045720.1, from coordinate 15,575 downwards.
AAAATTGTTGGAAGGGAATTCAGCCGGGTCCTGACAACCATGAGGGGGACAAGAGGTTATCTCGCTCCTGAGTGGATCACTGGAGCTGCAATAACATCCAAAGCAGATGTCTATAGCTTTGGAATGATGCTTTTTGAGCTTTTATCAGGTAGGAGGAACACAGAGCAAATGGAATCAAATGGAAAATTGAAGTACTTTCCAAGTATGGCTGTAAGCGTTGTAGTTGAAGGAGGCGATGTGCTTCGCCTATTAGACGAAAGGCTAGAAGGTAATGCAAACGTAGAAGAGGTTGAAAAGGTGTGCAAAGTTGCTTGCTGGTGCATCCAAGATGATGAAGCTCACAGGCCATCAATGAGTCAGGTAGTTCACATGCTTAAGGGGATTGTGGACGTGAGCCTACCTCCTATTCCGAGATGTCTCCATATATTCGATGATGCTGAGGAGAATGTGGTTTTCTTTGCAGAGTAATCCTCAAGACAAGAGTGGAACATGTTTATTGTTTTTAGTCAAACTAGAAAGAGAAATGCTTTGTTCTCCGTTTTTATTTTGTTTTATGCTCTGCTTTTTTTTTTCCTTTTTTGCTTTTATCCAAAGGCCTTTTAAGCCAATTTCGTAGTTTTCATAAATGACTTGTTCTGCTTTTGTAGAAATAAGGTTGGCTAGTTGAAATGAAGGGCCTCATTTCTAAAAGTCTAGAATACTGTAACTTCGAATGAAAAAAAAAAAAAAAAAAAAAACCTCTAATAAAACTAATCTTACATCCGAGGTCAATTGCCCGAATTTCTTAAACTAAAATCTAAATCGAATACTTTTTGTTTTCCTGCGTTAGTTACGTTTTTTGTGTGCTGGTTTTTCCTTCTTTTTTAAGTTAAGGATGTAGTTCTTATAACAACTTGTTTTGTGGTTATAAGAGTAATGTTTTTGTGTAAGAGTATGCCCTCAAGACAAGGGCGCAGCAAATTCATTTTTTTTACTCTTAATAGGAAAGAGACATGTTTTGTTTCACCGATTTTATTTTCTTCTATGCTTTGCTTTTGCTACCAAGGCTTTTTAAGCCAATTTCGTAGTTTCATGAATGACTTGTTCTGGTTTTATAGAAATAAGGTTGGCTGGTTCAAATGAAAAGCCACGTTTTTAAGAGTCTAGGATACTATAACTTGGTTAAAAAAAAACAGACACACACACGCACACAAAGAAAGCTAGAAGTAAAGCTAATCTTATATCTGAGGCCAAAAGCCCCAATTTCTGAAGCTAAAATCAAAATCGATTTTTTTGTGGTTGTAGGAGTAATGTTTAAACACCTAATTAGATGGCTATAATATGAAGAGTAATCTTGATTAATAATTATGGTTTTATAAGATTGCATATTACCAGGCATTTTTAATGCTCGAATACCTAGACTCATATTAAATAAGGTTTATTGATCAAGTTGAAAAGCAGTGATGAAATGTGAGACTGTTCAAAAACGAAACATAGAGCAGAGTCAGTGATATGTACTCTTTTTAACGGTGATGTATGTACCTTAGATATATGTTAGAGATTTACTTTTTAATTTTGTAGATGCATTGTTTAATGAGGATGCTAAAAGTTTTGAGAGGAAAAAGTGAAATTTTTTCACATATGGATGAATCTTCTTTCATGATTGGCGCCCGTGGACTAATACTTACTCCAAACTTAGAAACATGAAATTAGAAAACGATAAGAATGGAGAATACTAAAAATAAATAAATAAATAAATAAATTTAAAAAATTAAAATCAAGTGAATGAGTAAATGACAAAAGTTTCAACATCCGCTGGATGAGTAAACGACGATTGATAAGTTGAAACGAGGATCTCTGACAACAGGTGTACAAAGGACTATGAACAATAAGCCACAAGCGTCAAGAAAACGACACAGAGGGATAGATGACGATAACATAGAAAGTAGAAACCACAATAAATGCACAAGAGATGATACATATGAAATGGCAATGGAAGTATAAAGAGCAAGAACTTGGATAACAACGCCAAAAAATGAACGACTTCCACTGGAAAAGGAGCGGCAATAACATCCAGAGCAGATGTCTATAGCTTTGGAATGATTCTTTTTTGAGCTTGTTTCAGGGGGAGGAACTCAGAGCAAACTGAATTAGATGGAAAATGGAAGTACTTCCCAAGTATGCTCTAAGTGTTGTAGTTGAAGGAGGCGATGTGCTGCGCCTATTAGAGGAATGGCTAGAAGGTAATGCAAACGTAGAAGAGGTTGAAAAGTTTGCAAAGTTGCTTGCTGGTGCGTCCAAGATGATGACGCTCACAGGCCAGCAATGAGTCAATTAGTTCAAATGCTTGAGGGAATTATGGATGTGAGCCTACCTCCAATTTCGAGATGTCACCATATATTCGACAACAATGAGGAGAATGTGGTTTTCTTTACAGAGGAATCCTCAAGACAAGAGCGCAGCATGTTCATTGTTTTTAGTTGAATAGGAAAGATAACATGTTTTGTTTCCCCTTTTTATTTTGTTTTACGCCACGCTTTTTCTTCCAAGCTTTTTAAGCTAATTTCATAGTGTTCATAAATGATCTGTTTTGCTTTTGTAGAAAGAAGGCTGGCTATTTCAAACGAAAGGCCTAGTTTCTAAAATCTGGGGAAAAATAAAACTCTAACATGCTTATCTTGATCAATGAAGAGTAATCTAGATTAACAATTAGGATTATATATGCTTGCAAATTCAGGCTTCAGAAGCCGATGAGATTGACCAATATAGTTTTATGCGCGAATGTCTCATTATTAATTCACCTAGGCACATATCTATCAAGCTTTATGGCATGAAGTGGAAAAGTAGTGATGAATACGAGTATCGTCCACAAACGAAACTAAGAGTAGAGTTAATGATATGTGCTCTTTTCTTAGGTGATGTATATACATTATGTACTAACCAGGGAAATTCATTAATAAAACCTAATATTTAATTAGGTTTAATTAATGAATTTACCCTTAAAAATTATAATAATTGTAAAATTGTGATAATGTTTAAATAAGCAATATTAATTAAAAATTTCGCTGCAAACGTGATGCAATGTTGAATATTGTTAATACAGATTTTATGAGTTTAATTACTCAAAAATTTGTAAATAATATCCATAAAATGAATTTTATATCACAATATATTGTAAAATTGTGATATAAATGAATGAGTAATTAGAGTATAAATAAGGCATAGAGTCCACCAAAACCTTAATCCAGTGTGAAAAGGAGGCTGATGTAGTATAAGTATACTGCTAAGTGAAAACGCAGATATAGAAAATGTTATGTTTTGCCTCCAAAAGTACACCAAAGGTAAGTAAAATATTTTATACAGTCTAAGGATATGTTGTACACTGATTTTACTACGACAATGTAAGAAAAATACTGTGTGGTGAAAAATTATAGTGTAAATTTTTGGGCCCCACCAAGTGGACATCCAATTGGATCTCATTGGGCCACCATGCCATAAAAGGTGGCCCAATCACATTAAGCCACATGGGTGAACCAATGGGTTACTTGGTGAGTCACCCCATTGGATAAGCATGAATTAAATGTGTGTTTAGCCAAAATTTTCATTTCTTCCTTCTCCAAACCCACGGCCACCATTGATGAACTTCCCCAATAATTTTTCAACTTCACATCTTAGCAAAAATAGCCCCAAGTAAGTTCAACAAGCAAAGTTTAAGGAATTTCAACAAGTTTTAAGGTAAAAACCTAAACTTTTTCAAGGTTTCTTATGATTTTTCTTGGGTTGAGGAAGGAAAGTTGATGCAAGGTGTTTTTGCATGAAAACAACGTCTAGAAAGGAATTTCAAAGGAGCCTTGGAAGGCTAGAATCACAAAGTATTATTTGGGTAAGTTTTGATTTTTTAAAGTTTTGAAATTTTGTAATTTTTGTTTTGATTTTTATTATTTCAAAAGTATGTGGGTTCATGAGCAAAATTTTGGTTAAATCCCATAGAAATATGAATTATGGCATGTTGATATTGTGAAAATTTAGGGTTTATTGTGCAAAATAATAGTTTATGTAAAAAGGATTATTTTTGTAATTTTAATGTTAGTTTTTCAAAAATGATGAGTGGGCATGGAAATGGTTTGAACAAGGGTTAGAACTACCTATACAGGGGTAGATGTGCTATTTAAAAATAGATTTTCACAAAAATAACCCAAGGACTAAATTGTAAGAAAAAAAATTTTCTCGACAGAATTAAAAAATGCCCAAAAACACCCCTATGTAGTGAGAATTTCTAAAAAGTTAAAACATGAAAGTTGTAGATCTCAATGAAACTATTAAACATCATGAGCAATTCATCAGAAATCTCAATCGTTTGTGAGATTTTAATTTTACAAGAATTTGTTAAAATTGGAAAAAATTTTAAAAGGGCAAAAATATCAATTTTCCAAAGGATTTTCAATATGGTACTTTGAGCAAAAATGTTCCTCATGAAAAATAGAAAATTTTTGTTTAAAAAGATAAATTTTAGCCTTGGGGGTAAAATTATCAAAATTTTTAATTAAGGAGATAAACTGTAAAGTTTTACTGAAATGGGGCATTGATGTGAAATAAAGAGACCCGACACCCCAGGGTATTATTCTAAGATAGATATGTAACTACTTCTGTTAGAATAGTGAAAACGAGCTCGAAAAGTTAGTAGGCCCACGAAGGTCGAAATAGTCATTTTGCCCGAATAACCCGAACGGCTTCGAAATGTTTCAAAAGGGGAAAGAAAGAATGATTAGGAAGATTCTTGCCCTTCGTTAGAGACAATAGGGTAGAGTAAGATAAGAGTAAGAAAAACCAGTGGTTTTTGGAGTTGTACAGAGTTATGCAACTCAATTTATTGATTAATGATCATTTTGTATTGAAACATAGTGGAATTTGACTAATAGCTTTGTAATTAATCAACAGGATCCTAGAAGTCTAGGAAAGAGGAAACTAAGGTCAAAGTGTTTAGCAACTGAACCAAGTAAGTACCCATCATACCTATAGCATGGAATTGTAGGTATAGAATGTGATATGTGTATATGTATACCTGTGTGTATACTAGGGTGTATACCTGTGTGTATGCTATGACATGAGTACCCATAAGTATGTTAGTGTGTACCTATGAGTATACTAAATAAATACTTGTGTGTATATTATATTGTATACTGGTGTGTATATTAATGTATACCTGTGAGTATAAAAGTATGTACCTGTGTGTACTATATCGTACAAGAGTATTTATGGTTTGCGTATAACATGTGTTTATCACTTCATGTATGATATGATAACCATAACAAATGGACAGGTAATTATATCACCAGAAATTAAGAAAAGTGTCATACTGACTCCTAACTCAAGAGGGTTTCAAGGATATAGTATGGTCATGATATCACGTAGACCTATGTGCGCAATGGTACGAACACTTGGGCCCTAGTAAGAGATAAGATACGAAGAGAATAAGGAATGTTCATAAGAGAGCATAATTAGATCATGCATGGTATTGAATGTGCATGTGAACTGTATTGGGACTTACTGGACGTAATCTCATTAAGTGTTTCATGCTGTAGGTATTCCCACAAGAAGGTCTAAATAATTTCATTGATAAGCTGGCGGAGGAATGATTAGTGTGCAGATTAGGTATGGATTCCGCTGCTGTTATCTTTTTTGCTGTAGTACATTTTAAGTTATTTTGAAATGTGTATATAAAAGTTGTAATGTAGTAAGTAAGACAAAAACATCTCTGAAAGGTACTTGGCAAATAGTGTTGTAAAAGAAAGTTTGCTTATGTAAATATATGTATACACTTGCGTTTCAAAAGATGTTAATATCTGTATGTGAAAAAAAAATTTCTTAAGTTTTTGCCTATATGTAAGTAAAAAAGGTTTATCATGGCCCAAAAAAAGGTGGGTTGTGACACATTAAATATTTGTTATAGGTTTCATTTTAATATTATAGATGGTTTAACGAGGAGAATAAGTTTTTAGAAGAAAAGGCAAAAATTTCCCTCGTGTGGTTCAATCTTATTTTGTGATTGGCGTCCGTGGACAAATGCTTAATATAAACATAGAAACATGAAATAGGAAAACGATAAGAATGGAGAAAACTTATTTTAAAAAATCAAGAATGAGTAAACGACAAAAATTTCAACATCCTGTGAATGAGTAAACGACGTTGATATGTTGAAACGACAATATTTGATAACTAATGTATAGACGATTAAAATCAAGAAGCAACAAGCGTTAGGAAAACGACAACCGTGGGAAAGGTGGCGATGACATAGAAACCACCATAAGGTTCAAGGGGCTCTTTACATTTGATTTATGTCACTAAAAAATTTACAGTCACGTCATATTATCATACTATATTTGAGAATACCAAATATATGTTAAAAGCTATCTGAACCGATAATCATCATAATACTAGTATTTAACCAAGATACTAACCAGCATTCAACCGCAATACTGGTATCTAGCCAGAATCCATCGTAATAGTAGCTACTATCCATCATTATACCCATTGGTATTTGCTGTTACCGGTGGCACCACCGTCATTGGAATACTTTAAAAAATGTAGAAAAAAACCACAAAAAATCACAAGCAGTTCACATAATAATAATAATAATAATGAAACACATATCTCCTTTAGCAACCAAAAAAAAAATCAAACACACATCTCAAGTCGGAGACAGCCACCACAGAGCAGTGGTTGTCGTGTGCGGGGCGGCTAATCCGAGCAGAGATCTCTCGTTCTTTGGTGCCGACACTGGTCTCGACGCATGAGATCTCCATGAGAGTCTCGATGGCGTTGCAAGCTCGGCAAGGGAGCATCGACACATAGTGACTCCGTCTATAGCCCAACGAGAGAAAGGAGAGACAAGGTGAAGAGAGAAACGGAGAACGGCTCCCAAACTTCAGCCATGGTTGGTCCATGCTTGTCCCATAGTTCCTGAAGTTTGGTCATGGTTGCTTGTTCGCAGTTGGAGTCAAACATGGTCCAACGATGTTTAGCTTCGACAAACAGAGGTGGAGGCGCAGCGGATCTGGCAGTGTTGTTTCTGCCATTGAAGCGAACGGCTTGAAGAGGGAGAGAAGAATAAGAGGGATGACTCCAGGAGAGAGAAGGGCAGTGAGGAAGAGATGAAAAAAAAACCTAATGAAGATAACGATATATTAATCTTTCTATTTTGGTTTTTATTTTGTTATGTTATATAGAATCAAATAGTTTTATATTGTATGGCATAAGTCAATAAAAAAGGTGGTATGGAGCAATAATATCTCAAGTTTCATGATATGTATGCAACGGAAAAGGAAGTATAAAACAACAAAAATGTGGAAAACAACACGAAAAATGAATGACAAGATGAAATAGGGCATTACGGAAAGACAATCGCCAATTGGAAATGACAAAAATAAGAAAACAACAATAAAAATACACGTCTATGACTCTATAGAATAGAACAGACGGTAATTTGGAAAAGGGTTATTTATCTTTCGTTATACCCTTTGTTTTGGTTTATTTAAAAGATATATTCTCATAAAATGCAGCTTTTTGATTCTCAATTTTTTAGGTTATAAGATATAAAAAACTTTTTATACCATAAACTTGGTGGGATGTCCCACTAGAATATGTTTAGTGTCTCATTAGGATATGTTCTATGTCCTACTAGGGTATTTTGTATCCTACTAGGACATTTTTCAAGTCTTATTGGGACATGTTTTGTGTCTTATGGGATATTTTATGTTTCATCAAAATATATTTTATGTCTTATCTGGATGTTTTATGTCTCGTTTTTGTGTCCTATAGGGATATTTTTGTTTCTCCTTTGTTTCTCTCTTTACTCTTTCTTTCTCTCGCTATCGTTGCCTCCTTTTTGGTAAACCAACGACATCATCATATGTCACTAGTGGCCAAAAAAATATTAAAAAACAGAGAAAAAAATATAAGAAAAACTAAACAACGCCACTTCAACAGCAACAAAAGCAAAAACAATTGATGATCTCCACTCGATCTGGCCAGACAGAGGTCGAAGATCCGATCGATCAAATCCAACAAAGTTGTAGAATTGTCCCTCATCAATCGTCATCGGAGGTCTAGATCTATGCGGGAACAAAAAGACTGAACCTCGCCAACCGTTTGAATCACCGTTGGAGTCTTACCGAGATTGAACGAGAACGAAGAAGAACAAAGGTCATTGCCAAGATTATAGCATCTCAAAAGGCCGTTGATCTGCTGAGATCTATGCAGCTTCGTCGAATCTCCATCGTCTTAAATCAAATCCATCGTCGTTTCGCTCATCCATGTTGACGTCGTGGAAGACGGGATCTGGATCTCCGGTGCCAATCAACTAACGACGTTGTCACTGAAGAGATTGTCGTCTTCATCGCAGCTCCATCATTGCCAAGCATGAGCTCTGTCACGATCTTCAGCAGCCAACTAAGGAGGGAGATGAGAGAGAATGAGGAAAAGAGAGAGTAACATAATAAGAGAGACAGAGAATGAGAGAAAGAGTGAGAGGGGAGAGGGAAGAGAGGGAGAAAAAAGGGGTAAAACACGAGAGTGAGAAAAATAAATGACTAATTTTTTTTTCTTTTTGAAGGATATCAACATATATTTTCTGAAGTTTTGCAATTTGGGGTATAAAAAATTAGATTGGTTAAAAATGTGACATATTGTGTAATTTTTTCTTGAATTTTTAATCTTATCAAATTTATTCTATCACATAATCTTTAACATACAAATTCATTTAACCCTTAAAACCCAAAAAAAAAAAAACTCAATACAAGAAACAAAAATAATAAAATATTAAAAAAATTAAAAAATTAAAGATCTTAAAAAATGGCTTTTCCTTTACATCTCCTTCTTTTTAGTGTACTTTTTTTATTTTTCCATTTAAGGGTTTTTGGATTTTTTTTTTAGATCAAAATTGAGTGTTGACTAAATAAATGATATGAATTTATATATTAAACTTACGTGAAGGTATATTTATAATGAGATAAAAAATCGAGGGTGTTCTTTCTAAATAAACTTAAGGGTTAATGAGACAAATAACCTAATTATGTTTTTTTGAATTAAAGTATGACTCCAGTTTGTAAATATTTAACATATATCTAAAATGATTAAAATAATGATTATGTAATTATATATTACAAAATACAATATTATTAAAATAATTACAATGTAATTAAGGACATTTTTAAGATATTTTAAATATTGTGTTCAATTTTAATTTTATGAAAATAACATTTAGTCATATATTGTAATTTTTTCTAAAACTTAAAATTCATGGTAGAATGTGGTTAATTAACTTATTTGAAAATGCACAGGGAAAAAAAAAACGAGAACATGGCGGAAACAATAGGAAATTATAAGAAAACAAAAAGAATGGGGAAAACGACACAAATTTAATATAGACGATAAATAATATGAAAAGATAGCAACGTAAAAAAATCCATCAACAAGAAACGACAAAGAATTTATAAACAAAGCAGGAGTTTAGACAATGGCAAATAAGAGCCCGACAAAGGATGTAGTTAGAAAGTGACATTGAACGATGGCAAATAATTTGAAAAGATAAACGACGATATATTAGAAAGGAAAAATAATTTGAAGATGAATACCTTGGAAAGAACGACAAGCAAAGAGATACAACAAGAAAGAGAATCCGGTGCAAGAGGCGATGGAAACGGGCAGGCAGGATAAAAGACAACCATGGAGAAAACGACAAAAGTGCAAAAAGCGACAATCAGTAGGCAACGACAAGAGACGAAAAACGACTGGAATGGAGAGAGCGACATTGACCTTTCCACGTGTATAAGTGAGAAACGATGACAAAGGGAAAAGCTGCCCCACAAATAATAAACGTCGATAACCAAGAAACGGCAACAGTGGGAAGAACTAGACCGATTTACGCCCTTTCAATAGATTTTTAAAAATCCTCTCTTTTGACTAGGAACTCCGGGGTTACCCAGTTCAGGAGTCTAAAATTCAGGTTGAATTTTCTTGTTATGAAACATTAGCTTTGCAATGTCAAAAAAAGAAATTATTGCCATAATTGACTCTGTATCTGTATATGTATATGTGTGTGTGTCTGTGTATATATATGAATATGTTTTAATGCAACAAACTCCAACATATTAATTTAGCCCAACTTCTTGGTTTTTTCTCTCAAGGTACTAAAAGGTTGTGCGTCTATGATTACATGTCTAATGGCTCTTTAGATTATTACCTTTTTCATGAAAACGATCTGAATGTTTTGGATTGGGAAACAAGATACCAAATTGCCTTAGGAATAACAAGAGGGTTGGTTTATCTACATGAGAAGTGCCTCAAGTTTAAATCCTTGGAGTTATGGAGGTGAATTTGTCTCCAGTTCCGAGATCTCTCAAATTTTATGTGGACAACAAGAAGAGCATAATTTTCTTCAGAGAGTCTGCATTAAACAAGAGTCCCTCGTCAGCTTCATCCGAGGCCAAGAGCACAAACTCTTCGATGTGCACCGGCTCTTGAGCTATCATCAAAAAATAAAACATCTTTTACCATCCTTTTTTCGTTTTGTTTCCATGCTCTGCATTTTCCTCTGTTTTTCTAGGCAATGAATTGCTTTGGCTATGACTTGTATTATAGTTGTAAAATTAATGCTGTCTTAAGATCCTTGTTTCTAAAGTCCCGCATACTATAATTAACCATTAGAACTTCGTTATTCTCTAACTATTTCTCCTGAGCACTTAACTTTTCATTGCATACTTGGTTTTAACACCCCTTTTGATTGCATTTTTTTATTAATTAGGTGCTTAACTAAAGTTCTAAAATAGATCATGGCGTAAAAGACAAGTATCAATAAGAAAGGACAAGAATTTAAAAAGTATAATATATGGGACAAGTATCATAAAAATTTTATTATTTTTTAGGACAAGTATCATAAAAATTTTATTATTTTTTGGGAAAAAAATTTCATTATTTTGAACTAACTTTATTATATAATGTCAATATAACTTGGTATACCTTATACGATGGTTTCTCAGAGAAATTATTGTGTAAGGCTCTAGTAGCTTACACGATGGTTTCGCCAATATATCTTTAGCTTATACGAAGGTTTCGGAGTAAAACCATCCTGTAAGGTGCCGATAAAACCCAACCCACCAACTGACAAACAAATACAAAGCACATAAAGAACAAATTTAAACACCCAAAAATAGACGCAAACAGCCTCTCCGTTGCCATCTACTGTAAGTGTTAATTTACATGATATTTTTTATTTATTATATAATTGATTAGCTTTTTTATGAATTTAAAGAGTGTGATAATTTATCTTGAAATTCATAGATTTGTGCAGTGTTATTATGACCAATTAGCGACTTCCTCGCATATGGTAATTTATCTGGTTATTCGTTGAAGAGTTCTATTGATTGTCCTATTTGTATGTATGAAACATTTTACTAATGGTTGAAGAATGATAAGAAAACCGTTTTTCTTGGTCATAGAATATTTGTCAAGAAATCATTGTTACCGTAAACAAAGGAAAGCTTTTCATGGTAACACCAACAAAAGATACCCTCCTCGGCCTTTGACGGGTGAACAAGTATTTGAAATGGTAAAGAATGTGGAAGTAGTACTTAGGAAGAGAAATCAATATAAGGACGAGCCGAAGATAGATGAACCTTGGAAGAAGAGATCAATCTTTTACGAACTTCCATATTGGAAGACACTTTTCATTTGTCATTACTTGAATGTTATGTATATTAAGAAAAACATTTGTGAATTAATAGTCGGCATGTTGCTTGACATTCTAGACAAGACTAAAGATGGTGCAAAAACATGGTTGGATCTTATAAATTATTTAAACTCATTTTTAATTTCAAAGAAAAGTAAAATTGTTATTTCCAACCACAGAAATAACTAAAAACATTTTTAATAGATGGATGGACATTTTTGGCATTTTAAATAGACTTAACGGTCAAAATTAGCGCTTACCTCACGGTCAACTAGCAGATGGGGTCTCTGTGCAATTTTCTTTAAACAATCAGGGGGTGTCAATATGATTAGTTTTTGTCCAAGAGGTGTCTTTATAATTTGGACAAAACACAAGGGGTGTCAATATAATTTATCCATAAAAAATATGCATTTGTTTTATTTTGGCTATTGACTTCACTTTTTTCAGGTCTAACTACCCCGAGATTTATAAAACATACAACTTTGATCCCTTAACTAATAAATTGACCATTTTTAGACAAAGTTTAACGAGTAAAATATAATAGGTTAGGATTTTAGGAAGGATAAAAAAGTAAAACAAACAAAAAGATAAAAATATATGCTTCAAAAAGGAGAAAAAATTTGAAATGGGGACACAATTTTTGATATCTTATTTAAATATTTTTTCTTTTTAGTTTTTTTTTTATAGCAAAACTGCTTTTTATTATTTTAGTTTTGAAGATCTTCACCTGCCATTATTGTGTTAGATTCTATCTGAAAATAGTCAATTTATTAATTCAGGAGTAAAAACTACATATTTTCATTAGCCAAGTAAAATTTTGATTTAGTTTTTCTTTTCAAAGAAACTCAAAAAAAAAAGCATGCACATACACATTTAAGCAGGAAAGGAATGAAAAAATCCACTAACCATAATTGAAGTTAAAATTGATCACAAACAAAGAGATGTTGTAGTAAAAAAGTGAAGATTAGAGTTTTAAGAATTTTATAAGAAAGAATAATAAGTCTACAATCGAAAGAAAATGAAAAAGGAACCAAATGGAAAAAAACATGAGAATGTTAGACGTAAAACACTACTACAAACAAAATGAGCTAAAAATAAAAAACAAAAAAAAATAAATAAATCATCGAAAAAGGAAGAAAGAGGAAAAAAAGTTAAACAACTGAAAAAGAAAAAAATGGTTAAATACCTAAAAAACCATCCTTGGTTCTAACATATAAATTTTTATGATTAATTATAATTTTAACGTAAATATAGAGCACTTTACCATACACTGAAAAAAAATGTTTTTTTTTGGGTGTTTTAACGTTTGGTTTGCTTCATGTACTTAGTTTTTAAATTGTTGAAGTTTGGATTTTTTTTAGTTTGTTTTTAAAGTTGTTAGTGACTATGCTATTAAATTTTACAATTAGTATAATAGAATTTGCTTTGAGTTTTAGCAATGATGTTTTGTTTAGCTTTGTAATAGGTAAATTGGCAAGATATGAAAATAGCTTTTCGAATGGAGGTAAAAAGAGAGTAAGGTATAGAGATGAGAAAAGCATATACCCACTCCATCCTATTTCGTACATTACCATTCCAATTTGTAAGATGAAAAACCCTTTGCATTCTCATGGGGTTAAAACTGTGATGACCCTACCTACGTGGCCGTCACTTGACTTAACGTGATCGTGAACTTAAACATACTCATTAATAAAGTACAGAAATTTTGGAATAAAATTTTTTTTTAAATGGATTCTTGTTGTGGAATCCTTGACATGAAACCTTAGAGGGAATAATGATTTCTTAAAGAGAATGAATTCTCAACATACAACTTTAAAAGGTGTAATAATCATTTCTAGAAAACTTAATTTCGTAAACCGAACATAATAACATAAACTCTCAAACGTGATAATAACGTAATAATAATTATTATGTTTTAACATAACTATAATAATTTCTTGAAGTATAACTATAGTAATTTCCTTGAACTTTTCTTTTTAATCATAAGGATAATTATTTAGTAACTACTACTTTAAGGACATTTCACAATTTAAATAAAAC